>JBAMNC010001970.1:0-10000 GCA_037902135.1 Cetoscarus ocellatus | reverse complement strand
TTTTTACTTATACCTTTGTACAATACAATGCTACTGGAACCTTAATTTCCTTAATTTCCCTGAAGGAGTTGTCCCAAGGGATAAATATAGTTCTATCCAATCCAACGTAATCTAATCTAATCTAATCTGTTAGAATTTTAAGGCTATACGTATGTATGTTCATCAATGCCCCCCCCCCCCGTACAGATAGCTGTATGCATATATGTTCATAAATACCCCCCCCCCCCCCACAGATAGATGTATTTTTTTCTGTTAATATTTCAATATTTTTCATCACAATAACAGTGTTTCATATGCTGATAGCTTTAAAAAGTCATGTAAACATTAGAGAAATACATCTGTTCATTTAGTGCTTACCTATGCCCTAAATATGTAAGGTGTTAACATGTCTAATCATCACATTAAAAGTTGCCTACATTGATTTTCATGTTTATTTGATTCCCAAATAAATTAGTGTGTGTGTGTGTGTGTGTCTGTGAATGAGTGAATAGAAGACTCTTAAATCACTCTGACGAAGAGCGCTTTATGAAGTTCGGTCCATTTCCTTGCATTAGTTTACAGGACAGATCTGCCACATCCAATATGGCGGACATGCTGCATATCACAGCAACGGATCGACCCGCTCAATGAGGCATCTACATATATAATGTCTATGGTCTTCCCCATAGACATGTATAGAAAGGCCAGATGGCTCACGCACTGTGTTGGCCAATGGCGGCCATCTCGGTACAGGGCTCTTGCTCACTCATAACACGTCTCAAACGTCAACGCTCAACGTCTGTTGAGCATGTACTGACAAGTAAGCCTCGTTTGCTCAATCGTCAACCGATTTTCAAACGGTTGACTTTGTCAGAAACATCAGAGATGTAGTTTTAATACTGCATAATGAAGATTATATAATTTTATATAACGTAACATTAATACATTAACGTGATATTTCTTATAATGTTGTAATAAACCAAACCGTTTGTAAGATTTCAGCAAGTAAAGCATGAATATGTTTGAGCAGGTGTCTTATCTACAATTGAGCACTACAGAGTAGAGTAAAAATGTGTCCTATACCAAGATAGCTGCAATGTGAGGACATCGGTGGCGCTGCCTCGAGCCATCTAGCCTTTCTATACATGTCTATGTATAGATCTGTCTGCCAGCCTGTGCCTGCTGATGACGTTGCACATCCCAATTGGCTGTGATGACGTTCCGCTTTTTCATTGGCAGGATCCCACACTAGCAACACCCAGCAACAAGAAAAAGAAGAAGACTGCAGGAGATGACAACGAGAGAAGATGGCGGGATCACAAACAACAGGAATAACGAACAATATAAATTTCCTAAAATTCTTCTGTGTTTAACACTCATTAGTCATTAATACTTAGAACTTAAGGGATCTTCAATATAGGAGCATAATGAGATAGAAATTGACAGTAGACTTTTGTAGCTTTTGCTCATCATTTGATGTAGATTTCGGTAATTTTTTCTGACTTGAGAAATAGTATTCACATACTGATCAAGTTTTAGACTACATAATGTCCAAAACCATTATTACATCTACATCGTATGACTGTTCTTGCTTTTTATCATAAGGATAAGTTGCAATTAAAGCTAGGGTTGGTAATTTGATTAAGATACACTTTTTGTTATACTGGTTAAAATGATCGTTATGTCCCGATGGCAATCAATGCATGATGTGTTCTTAAAAGAGAGCGAAAAATAGCCGCTGTCTGCAGCAGGAGTAAAACAGGGAAAACACCGACCAATCACGGAGATTCGGATTGAATTTATTAAACCAATCAAATCCTGTACTGCTGTTTTGCCCACCTTCTGCGCATACATTTTGCCGGCATGCACTGACCCTGATTCAATGCACGTAGCCGAGCTGAGAGGGATCCAAGTATGCTGGAGAATGCATACCTGTCAAGTTTTGGCTTTGAAAATAAGGGAAGCCCACTACAAGCCATCCCACAACCCCAACCAAGCTCCAGTATCCCTTACATTTTAAGACAGGTGTACAAGAAATCTAAAACACTTTGTTTTTCTTGGTTTGTTGCTGCTGTGGGCTCTAATCTCACGACAACTGCCACCCAGGCTACTGCAGGTGGCAGTTCTCACCAGGCTTTTTCTTCTTCTTCAGTTTTACGGCGGTTGGTATCAATCATTTTGGTGCATTACCGCCCCATTTGGCTAGTGACAGAGTTTGGTTTGGAGAGGCAGAGAGGGCCGAAACAAAAAAGAATTTGTACAAAGCCAGGGCAAAAACGAGAGTCATCATCGGGTTGTGAGTACTAAGTAAGTTGTCATGTCTGTTTGTTAGTTTTTTTTAACTTTACTATGATAATGTTTTGGTGTTTCCTTACCGCTGAGTGAGACATGACTTGGTGTAGTGCAAAACTAAAATGTTGTGCTGAGGACCACTTTTGAGTTGAATCAGTCATATGGTTGTGTATCAGCGGCGCTCGGGCATGTGAGCGGAGGCATAGTTTTGGAGGAGCTCCAGGGAGGGGGGGGATTAGGCGGAGTCTTGAGGAGATGCTGCATTCAAATTCTAAAATTACCAACCCTATAAATATCTTAAAAATCCTGAATCAGAGCAAAAAATAAATTTTTGATAAAAAGTGACAGACATTAGAAAAAGGGAAAAATGTCAAAAGATGTGTGACTAAAATATTCAACATTAAAATGAACAACCATTTGTGTAATTTCTATTAATAATTACCATACTTATCTATAGAAAGTATATTAAAATTCCTGCAATTAGGAGGATATATGTTTAGACAGTTACGCATATATTTGAATATTATGTCGTTTACTTGTCCAAGAGCATTCAAACCTAATTACAGCATAAATAAAAAATGTACCTAACATCAGTAATAATAGTAAAAAGATGCAGACTTATAAATGCATAAAATTATCACACATATATAAATCTATCTAGCTAACAATCTATTTATCGCTATCTAGCTATATAGGCAGTTTGTTGATTGTTGCGTATTTTGTCCATGTAAAATTGCTGTAGATCTGTGACGTCATTAGCAGGCGCAGGCTGGCGGACAGCTCTGGCAGGGGTCAACCAAGATGACAGCTTGAGCAACCACGCACGAGGATGCTATGCACCAAACTTTATCCAAAAAAAAAAAGCAAAACGTGGGCTTGATGCATAGACCGGATGTTTGGACGACATGCTATTATGCTAGGCTAACTCTGTTTTACAATAGACCCTCTGCACTATGTTTTCTTTTCACTTCAGCTTGTAGTGATCCCACGCTTGGGATACTTTATGTCATTGTTTTTTGCAGACTTTCTTCTTTCTGCCCCTCTCCTTTCTCTTCCTGCAAGGTTTTACAATCCACAAAGCACATCAATGCTACACTGGCGCAGCAGCGGAAGCAGCAGGCACGTTGCGCCACAGTCCGTACCAAACACTGTGCGCTGTATAGTGGTCCGGATTTAAACGAATCCTGGAGGTACATAATTTGCCCCAAGGATTTTTTATGATCAAATTACCCGGATTATCCGAGGAATCATTTAAGCCCTAGCGTACTGTTCTGCAGTTTGTAGAGATATTCTATTTATTTTTGAGTATACAAAATATACAATTACATTTTCACTGACATCATTAATATCTCATGCCATACATTTCAGGGCAAATGCTTTGTCATTATATTTAAGTATTTTCTGCCAAGTGTTATATACAATGCTATTTCATACCAGAACAAAGATATGGTTGATCAATCACATTTCAGATCAGATCATTCAGATATTTCAGCATCATTTTTATATGGTGTTGGATTAAATAAGTGCTACTGGACTAATTTTTTGATCAAAGTAACTGTACTTTTACTTGAGCAGCACAATATTTTACTATTATTATTGTACATATTATTGTCATACACATTTCAGTGAAGTTAGATGCATCACTGAAAATTTAAAACACTACATGACATTTCCTTCTTTCCTATCTTGCCCTTTTGGTCTGACAGTATTCTTCTCTTCAGGTGCACCGCTCGCATGGTAATCAAAGTCAGGGGGCATTAGCTGAAATCAGAGAAGGTTCATGCCCAAAAGAAACTACTTTAAAGCAATTAAAGGGCACAAAATGCCGTTTAAGATGACATAACGTCAGCAGATGTATTTTCTTGCTCGAAGAGTGTCTTTAACTGATTCTGGTTGTTGTTCTCCACAGACAACTGTCCCCTCCATTTTCCGGTACTGTGTACCGCGCTGAACCTTTTGGTGATAGCGGCCCTGAATCCATCCAAACTTGTACGAGCAAAGTGTACCTAATAAAGTGGCTGGCGAGTTGCATGTGCAACGTAGGCCTATCTCGCCAAGTCGCCCATCAGGATATATTGTTCTTGAAGTTTCTCATATATGGTTGACATAATCTCCTCATTGAAAAAAAGAAAATTGTAATCTTTCATGTAAATCCATCACACGTTTTTTAAACATGCACACGGACACACACGCAAACTCACCATGGTCCTCGACTTCTGTTGCAGATAAAACGTAAATGAGAAGAGAGTTTGAAAATCTTTGACTACGTAAACTGAAGGACCAAACATCTGACAGCGAGCAAAAAGTTCTTCTGTAGACCTTGACGATATCTAGCTATATATTAAATTCTACTGTGTCGCGTGATCATTGACAGACCAGGAAACGTTTGTTGTCGGTTACCATGTGCCGTTACCAAGCAACGAAATAACAGGACCTGCGAGACGTCACTTCCCAAGCCGTTTACCATCTTTCACATATATAGCCTACGTAAAAAGTTTAAATTTGGAGTAGAACCGTGTGGATTTTGTTTAACAGAACCAGAAACCGTATATCATCTTTTCTTTTCTTGCCAAAATACATGGCGGGATCTCAGAGCCGGCCCTAACCAATTTGGTGCCCTAGGCAAGATTTCATCTGGTGCCCCTTGTATTCCAGCCAGTTCCTACTCCAATTACAATTTTTACATACTTAAATAAAACTGTCACACAGCTTTACATTTTAGGGACTTTAGCTTGTGAATAAACACTTTATTCAAATTTAAATAAATACAAAATAAATAAAAATAAAATATCAACCACACTGGAACATCACTTGGCTGTGCAGATGTGGAGGAGGCAAAGGATCCTGATGGTGCATCACTTGGCTGTAGATTGATCAGGGAAGCAGAACTGTCCGCAGACGGCCCAGGATTGGCGGGGGGGGGATTCAAATACTTTAGAAGTGCATCTGTCCAAAGAAGATGAAAATTTTTGAAAACTTTGATATTTGACAATAAAGTCATAGTAAACAACACAGATCTGCTGTGAAAACCAGTTAATTATTGCACCTAAGCTGCATTACAGCCTATAACTGTCTAATGCAAAAAAATAATTTACTCATCTTTCTAGATGCTGATGTAATGGCTGTGTTGTTATTATTTGTAACCAAAACTGTTGATATTATTACAAAAGTCTGGACCAATATGATTTCTCAGGAAAAAAAAAAACATTTTATGCAAACTCCTGCAACCAAAAGTTGTATGAACAAACTTAAATAATACACTGGCTTAGAGACAACAAACCAACCCTCTTTATTACTGCACTTTCACTGAACTTGATTCATTCAGGTTAATAGGCTACCTTAAAACGTGATATTTCATGATAGTGGTAGTGAATATTTATTGATAATAAAACAAACGTTTGAAAAGCTTAATTCCATAAGTTCCATGGTACGTTTTCTCTTCATCAGAGCAGCAGGGCAAGTGTGCTTTTAACTGTTAATTACAACATTTGTTTTTGAATCGGCCAGACGTTAGCTTACTAAGTGCACAATGATGTTAATAAGACGTAGGTCTCTTACGATATAGGCTACCTCACAAAAGAAAAATTGTAATTCTATCACTGGTTATTTTAGCTATTTACACGTAAAAAATGTTTGTTTCCCTGATGCTACCTGAGATTTTTGCACATTTTTTTACAATCAAAGTTTAAAGTTCGGTAAAATTACAGGCAAACACCGCAGCCTGCTAAGTCAGTTGATCCTATCACACGCAAAGCCACAGATCACCTGATCGTATTCAGCCAATCAGACGTAGCTCTGTGGAGAACGGCTGGTGTTTACAAGAATCAGCTGGAGGAGATGTATTGGAAACGGCGAGAATGCACTCGACAACGGACTTACAACCAGCAAAAGAAGCTTCTACATGTGGAGGTAGGTAGCCGATGGATGTTGTTGAAAGATGCTAACTATGCTAAACGCATGGCGACGTTGTATATCGTCTGGAGGTAGTGCTAACCGTTAGCCGTATGTGAGCTGTTGTAACACTGAAGAATTAACACTAGCTTGTTAGTATCAAGCAAACATTAGATGTACAAGACCTGAATCGAAGTTCATTTTTATTGTTACAGTTTTTTACAACATTAATCTGTTAAGCCCTTGGAAAACGAGGGTCCCCAAATTGAAGAACTTTGAGAGGCAGTCGCAAACACAGCGAAAGATAAGGTGCTAATCACGACCCTAAATAGTGATGCTTTACATCAAATTAAACAGCAGAACCTGGGCAACAAGATGATATAAACCTTTTTAGACGGCATCAACACAACTCGAATAACAACCAAATGAATAACAACATATCAGAGATAGACCTTAGACTTAATAGACCTTGTGGTTGCAGAGGTATACCCATTTCATTATGGGTATGCAATTGCCGGGCAGAAAACTAAAAATAGACTCAGGCAACAAAGGGTTAAGGAATATGTTCTCAAGAACAAATTAAATGTTTCAAGAAAAACTAATGACAAGCGTTGTGTCAGTGTTGCTCCTGTTCATCTTAATTTCATGACATTAGTCCTCATGGCCTATAATGATATTGTGTTTCTAATTATGGTTTTTGCAGATGTGCTCCAATGTTGAAGAGATACTCCAGCAAGTTTTCTTGGTTTTGCACCCATGCCAGGAGTTTTCTCCACTGTTTTGCTGTTTTCTGATCATCTCCGTATATTTAAGGTTCTTGAAAACCTTGCTCCACCTTCCTATTCCTCTCTGCATGTTTGATTCTGTGGTGTTTGTATGTGTTTGCAAATAAAGGTGCCTTTTCACTTCTGTGTGCTCCTTTTATTCTTGTTATGTTTGTAAAGTTGCAGTTGCAGTCCCTGTGATAGGCCACTGTCAAGCTGGAATCGCAGCAGGTCGCTGAAATCTGAAGGGTAAAGTTTGCATATTTGTAAAGGACGTGTATCAATAAACATATACAGCCAAAGATAATTTTCATCTCCTGTCCCTTGGCAGACCAAAGCCAGCCACTTATCACAATACTTTGTAAGATTAGTACGTCAACAACAAACCTGGTTTTCCAGGTTAAATCCTTGCACTGTAAACATCAAGCTCCAGTAACTATTGAAATTTAAAAAAAAATCTCTCAAGTGTCAGGATTTGCATTAAACCTCAACAAATATGAACTATTTACTATTCATGAAACTCCAATTAAAGAAATATGTAATATTCCAATCAAATCAGAAATTAAATACCTAGGTATTCACCTTCAAAAGGATCAAAAGATCAGCCAATCACTTGATATAGAAAATAAAATAAAAGAGTGTAAATCCAAATTAAACTCAGGACGTTAGTGAGACATACCAATACTAGGGAAAATGTATTCAACAAAGATGGAATGTTTATCAGGATGGATTTATCCAGCCCATTCCAGTGCCATCCCCAATAAATTGATAAAATCTATTAACCAAATAAATTTAAATTCCTTTTGGAGGAATAGACCACATCATTTGAAAAAGGGTAGCTTGGTAAAAGATGTAAAGGATGGAGGTTTGAAAGTAATTGATTTTGATTGCTTTGATGCAACCATTAAAATAAATTGGGTAAAATCTTGGTTGAAACATAGTGACTCATTTGTTATTATATTCCTCATTGCCTATTTAAAAAATCTGGAGGTTACTGAACTTTCTTTTCAGGATGGACTTCAGCATTGATAAATTGCTTATATCACTGTCTGGGGTCCTCAAGCAATCATTGTTGTATTGCAAATATGGCTAAGAAATGTTATATGTACACAATTCCCCACAAGCTTGCACTGTAGATTAACAGATGTATATTGTGTCTGAACAAGTCCTTGTTTTATGAAGGTTGGTTTGGGAGAAATATAAATAAAAATATATGTTCCATAGTTGATTTAATTGACTCAGGAGAGAATTTTCTAAATTATGATCAATTTTGTTGTAAACATATACAGCCCCTTAAAGTAAGACTGTTGATTTACATAAAGCACTGCCCTAGGAATTGTCGTTGTAACAAAAAATATGTATTGTCCAACCTATACAACCACAACTGGCCCCGCTGTCACAAAGTTATATAATCATTTAATTAGACACTGTTTCACAGAATTCTTTTCCCAGGAAAACATATATATGTATGTATGTATATCAAAAATTTGATCAATTGTCAACTGACAGACTTAGATCAAATTACATGAAATTTCCTTTATCCCCCAAAGTTAAAGAAACACACTAAGAAATTAAGGATAACTTGTATCCCTCTAAGGATTTGCTCAGGCTGTGATTTGGAATTGATAATAATATTTGTACATTTTGTGGTAATGATACTAAGACTACGGACCATGTATTTTTTCCATGTAATGAGCTGAATTTACTTTGGGCTGACATTCATAATTGGATGAAACAATATATTCCAGCTTTCTCAAATTCAATCTCAACAAACAATATAACCTTTGGAATGATCCTCCATGCCAAAAACAATGAATCCTGCTGCAATATTATTTTGTGTCATGTCCAATGTTTTATTCACAAAAATAGAATTATGAAGTAATTCCCCAAGTTTATTTTTTTGTAATTTTGTAATTTAAACTATACTTTAAGTCCCTCAAAGTCCCTCAAATTAATTAAAACCCCAACGCTATAGAATTATATGAATTGTTGAGCCACTGTCCTATAGACATCAATACATTATTAATATTCTGTTCCCTTAGGCAGTTATGCCAAGTTGGCATCCCGAATGTGTATTTGCCATGTTTGTTATGTACAAAGCAATGTTATTAATTAAAAAAATTATAATCTTTGCACTGCCTCTTGTGCCACAGTATTCTGCTGTACCAACACCTCTCCACAGAAGCAAAGAATGCACATTTCTTTTCCATCCAATGTCTGTAAAAGGTATTACAGGACGTCTTTTTGGACCACATGCATACAACACTCTGTTTTTGTGATGTTTGCCAGTAAACAAGACATGCGGTACAAGTTGATTTTTTTTTAACGTTAAGCTCATCACTTAGACACAAGATTGACAGGTGAAAGAAACAGGTCACTGGGCCTCAAATATGGGAAATAACCACATATTTATTACGTTAAAAATGTACAATGACATTTTGAGGACATTAATGTTACAGAAGACGCTGGGATGATGTTAAGGACCACATGTAAAGTGGTGATTTTCTTCCCTTTTATCAAGCTTAATAACGGAATTTGGAGACCGTTGACCTTTGTTTGATTTTAACTTTCTTTCATAGTAATTGAAATGCTAATTTATCGTTACTTTCGCAATGTCTTTCAGTTTTAGAGTGATCTTTACACGATTACTGGTCTGACTGTGGGAATAACTTCAGTAACTATTGCAGCAGCGGAGGTGGACTCTTAGCAGGCAAGCGCATTTCCAGGCGTCTCATTGGATAATAACCTCAACTACGTCATGCTTAGTGGACCCCGAACATGGCTGCCCGGTCAGTTTGCCGGAACGGATAAGTCACACAAAGTTGTCGATTAACAGAAAATGTGCAAAAAGCAAAGGTAGCAACAAATTTTGTTTCATTTGTTCAAAAATGTAGATGTTATTCACAAAAAATCCGGTCCTCCCTCGATGGGGATCTTTCAAATACATGATATCGCCACTCGGCCCACCACCTACAACTGTCATCGGACTGATCCGGGACGGGGACGAGTCTGCATACAGACAGGAGGTAGAACAGCTGATCCTCTGGTGTGGTCAGAACCACCTGGAGCTGAAC
>JBAMNC010001969.1:90000-126827 GCA_037902135.1 Cetoscarus ocellatus | reverse complement strand
GGCAAATCATTACCGAGAATGAGATCAACTCCTGCAACGGGCAGTAGGTCTCTCACACCCCCACGCGCACAGGGCCAGACACAAAAGAGGACGAAAGATGAACGGTGTGGAGCGGAACACGCAAAACGCTCATTTTAACTCCCCACACCAACAAATCTGTACCGCAGTACGAATCAGCAGAAAACTGCACAACTCCGCGCCGAGCAATGGAATGTTTTGCGCCGGTGTCTCTCAAAATAGTGATTGGGACTCTGTCCACCTCACTGCCACTCAGAGAGAAAAAACCCTGAGAAATGAAAGGCTTGAACTCGTCATCTATTTTAGAATTTTCACAAACAATTTCAGGCTCACAAATTACAGGTTGGCATTGGATCAAGCCTATAGCAGAGGGCTTTTTAACCTTAGCTTGGTCTTTTTGTTTTAAGACAGGACAAGCAGCAATGAGGTGACCTGAATCATGGCAGTAAAAACATTCACGCTTGTCACCTGTGGCCGAATTACTGCGCCGAGAGAAATTTGGCGACCTACTCTTTTTTTCAACAGATGCAGGTGACTCGCGGGGCGCAACAGACAAAAACACATTTTTGTGAGTTAAAGCAAACTCATCAGTCAGAACAGCGGCATCCGAAAGAGACGCAACTTTTTGCTCGTTAATATACACAACGATGCGCTCATGCAAACACTTCTTAAACTCCTCTAAAAGGACAAGTTCACGCAACTGTGCAAAATCAGTAACTTTACTGGCCTGACACCATTTATCAAAAAGGACCCCCTTCTCGCGCGCAAACTCCACATAAGTCTGATTGGCACTTTTTGAACAATTTCTGAATTTTTGCCTGTATGCCTCAGGCACAAGCTCATATGCACACAGCACAGTGGTTTTAACAATGTCATAATTTAAACTTTGCTCAATGGTGAGGCTGGCACACACCTCCTGGGCTTTACCAACTAATTTACACTGTAGCAACAAAGACCACACATCCCTGGGCCAATTCAAAGTGGCTGCAATGCGCTCAAACGCACTGAAATACGAGTCCACCTCCGACTCTCGGAAAGGTGGCACCAGAGCAATGTGCCTGCTGACATCAAAGGTGTCACGGGGAGAGTGTGGGGCTCGCTGAGTGGGTGACTCAATGGCACCAGGCTGGCGCTCCAGCTCTAAGGCTCTCACACGTAAGTGCATTGCCTGAACCTCTAACTCCCGGTTACGTACCTCCATCTCCTTAATCCGGAGAGTTAGCCGGAGCTCCTCCGCTGACGCATCGTGCGTAACAGGAGATATTGTGGGAGTGGGTGTGACAGGCGGCACCGTATCAGCCTTGTCCACGTCAGCCTTAGCAGCAGCTCCTTCCAGAGAAGGAAGCTCTGACAGGAAGCCTTTCTCTCGCAGTTTGTCCACCACAAGCTGACGAATTTCAGCTTTCCTGGCAGTCAGCGGCACATGCACTTCAAAAAGATCAGCCACAAGAATTAAATCAACTTTCCTACATTTTTCAAGGTCTTGTAATGTGGGATGTTCGGCAAACTTCTTTAAATCAAATTCCATGGTGCCAGTTTTTATTTCAGCAAAAGTGTCAATCAGACGTACACAGAGTACAAAAAACAACGACGAATACTCACCCGACAAAACACGTTAAATTAGACGAGCCCCCAATTTATGTTACGACCAGCCTAGGGGATACTGGAGGAAACATAAAAATGACCACTCCTTTGTCACTCTCAAGTTGTCACCAATGCAAAAGCACAAAAAAACACAAGATTTTTTTAGTCCAAACAATTAAATTTAATATTCTTCTTTTTTTCTTTTTACAAACTAAATCAAAATTACCTCGGAGAGAGTAAGCAAAAGAATAAAACAACAAAACACTCTTATAAATTAAAAAAAAACCTTACCTAACTTCTAAAGGAAAAGAAAACGTACAAACCTAAAGTGACTCCCTAAAAAAAACAGGAGAAAACGAAAAACCAAGCTTTACTCTCACCTACTTTACCAAATATTCTAAACTTAAATTCTTTCTTTCCTAATTTGAACGAAAAATACTCAGAAGTTCTCACAACCAGAGTTAACACAAGACACGATTTTTAACAAGCGGTTTGGTGGCGTCAGTTGGGAGTGAGGAAGGAGGAGGGTCGGCGTTTCCTCTCCTGCAGTCATTTTAAAACGCCGGCCATCAGCTCACAGCCAATCAGATGGCCTCACTCGCCCGAACTCCTCCAGTCAGCTTCGGGTGCGCCTGTCCGCTGCTGTCCAATCCCGACACTCCACACCTGCAGCATAAATTGGAAGGGACACAAAGGGAGGGAGGAGGAAAAGAAACAAAAACGCTCCTCTTCACAATAAACACAACAATAGCCTACAATAACTGAATGACCCACAGTCATAACAGCAGTGGCAGGAGTATAAGGTCATTACCCTCAATGTTAATGGCTTACACAAAGGAAAAAATGCATGTAATATTTTGGCAGGAGACCCACCTTAATCAATTAGAACACGAAAAGTTAAAACAAATGGGCTTTAAAAATACTTTCTACTCATCATATATAACAGGGAAAAAGAGAGGGGTAGTCATACTAATCCCCAACAGATTAAATTTCAAAACAGGTTCAGTTCATCGTGATAAAGAAGGACGTTATGTCATGGTTAATGGGCACCTTGATCAAAGAGAGGTAACACTACTTAATGTGTTACTCCCTGGCAGCGACAACTTCTGCATCAGGGATATATTTCATTTGATTGCTACAGAGGCCTCTGGAGTTCTAGTTTGTGGTGGGGATTGGAACATGCAATTACAACCTAAGCTAGACTCTTCTAGTAGTATAAAAAAACTCACCCAAAATGCAAAATTGACAAAAAAAAGTCCTCATAGACCTGGGCTTGCTCAATGTATGGAGAGAGCTCCACCCAAAAGAAAAACTATATACATTCTACTCTGCAAGTCACGGAGTTCACTCAAGAATTGACTACTTTTTCACTTATAAAGGTCTTTGCACACCAAAGGCGATGCAAATAAACAACACGAAATTGCAAATAATTCGGAGGCGAATTTTGACGGGCCTGTCTATGCACATCAGGAGCGATGCGATTTAATACGTTAAAAAATAAAAAATGATTTATTTAGCACTTTTAAGCCACAGCTCAAGCCTACAATTCACATCCCTTTCACATCTCTTCACTGATGTTTGAAGAGTCTTTGTAAGTAGTTCTTTTGTATCATCAGTTAACACATTACATACCACTGTGAGTGTGTCAGAGGGAGTTGTGCTTGAGGACACATGTGACACAGAGCTGGGCTGCAACCCTTCACTTCCAGACTGAGCCACTGATTTAAATCTAAAGTTTCCCTTTTCATATATTTTTTCTTGAGCTTGTGCTAAGATATTTTTGTCTTTAATATCATATAGGTTAGCCTAGTAAAAGATCGAGACAGTAAACAGGCAGCCCATCACATATGAATGAACCAGATGCGCTCTGCGCACAGCTGGAGCTGTTTACAAACAAACGGGACGTGACTCAAATTATACTTTTAACAGCAGTGTTTCCTCTTACCTCAGACATTGGGCTGATGATCAGACCGCAGGAAGTTGGTGAGGATGCAAGTGGCCTTATAATGCTGTCTGCTGAATCAGGACAGACTTTCAGCCGTCTACAGTAACTAATTGGTGCTCTGGGACTATGTGACATGCCAACAACGAGCGTTTTGATTGGTCGGATGTGCACTCGTCGCAAGCGAAACTATGGGAAAATCAACCTCGGTCTGCAAAAATAAAAGCCGCAATTTCGTTAGGCAAAGTAACATTGCTGGTGTGAAAGCTTGCATTGAAAAAAAGTAGATTCGAAAAAAATAAATAAAGTGCGAAATATTTGTGCGAGAAATACGCGTCTGGTGTGCAAAGGGCTTAATTCAGATAGACACAGTGTAATGATCTTCTCTCTGAGTACTGTATCTTGTTACTGTGGTCATGCACACCAACATAAGGTTGCTACCTGCATTTTTTTGTGGGAACAGGAGCTGCTCCTGGGATCGACATGCTGCTTTTGTTTATAACTTGGGACTCTCAAGCTTTTAATTGCTTTACCTTCACAAAAGTGTGCTTATATGACTACATGAAGAATGTCTGAGCTCCCCTGCAAACATTAAACATGCAGTGTGATGGTAACAAGCTGTTTTGAGTCATGTTTTCAACCCTTCTGACCTGCGGAGATCACCCTGATCACTACAACAGACTCAAAGACTGTAAGACTGGGGTCAAGGACGTCTCTGACCATGCAGCTGTGTACTTAACGTTACATTTAGACATGAAAATGAAGAACACACTCTGGCTTCTCAATACAAGTATTTTAAACGATAGACTGTGTAAAGAATTCATACAGAAAGAACTCAAGGAATACACGGATAACAATAACAATGGGGAGGTTTTGCCGAGTGTCTTGTGGGATGCTGCAAAATCAGTGATTAGAGGGAAGGTAATAGCCTTCACAGTATATAGAAATAAAGAAAGAGATGGAAGGCTTGCTGAATTACAAGAAAGCTTAAAAGTGTTAGAGAAGGCACATGGTAAAAAGAACAATCTGGATATATTGCTAAACAACAATATTGTGAAAATGGCCCAAGAGCTCTGAAACTGTCGTCATGGAGATTAAGGAAGCAACAAGTAGACAGCTCCATATTTGAAATCAAGGATCCTAGAACAAAAAGATTAGCCATAAGCTGAAGACATCCAAAGGGTCTTTGAAAATTATTGCAGAAATTTATATAAGGAGCCTGAGTCAGCTAACCAACAGGCCATAATTAATTGATTACATTCACTAGATCAGGGTTGCCAACGTTTCTGGGCCTGAGAGCTACCTAAAGATAAGGAGTATTACAGAGGGCTACCTGTTTGATTTAATGTTTCTGACTGATATAAATTTGCATAGTTCAACAAAAAAAATTCATATTGTTCATTTAGAAGGCTACATCTGCCACTGAATGTTTACTTTTTACTTTAAATGACAATAACTATCACTCACGATTAAGAAATAATATCTTTAACAATTTAATTTATGTAAAACTTAACTGATATTTACAGCAGTCACACTTTTGTGATTTCTTTTCTTGGACAAGTAACGCCTTGACAGCTCCAGCTAGCAGCAGTAGTGATAAAGGTGTGGTGTCAGCACATCAAGTAAACTTTGACCCTGCACAGACTAAAATTTAAAAGAAAAAGGCAATTATGAAACATAACACATGTTAAATGAAACTTGCAAACATAATAGAAATTAAATTTAAAAAATTGTATTTTATTTCAGGCTCTGTGGTGTGAGCTTATGCTCTATTTAGAATGTCCCTTTGGGCACCTAAGAGGCTCCTTAAGGGCTACCAGGTGCTCACGGGAACCCTGTTGGCTATCACTGCACTAGATCTACCCTCCATTGGCTTAGACCAGAATAAAGTCCTTACAGCAGAAATCAAGGGGAGGAAATACAGAAAGCTATATCCCGACTAAAAACCAATAAAGCACCGGGAACGGATGGCTACCCAGCCAAATGGTACAGAACTTTCAGGGATCAAATTGTGCTGATGCTATTACAATGCTTCAGCTATTCTCTTAAGGGTGGGCCCCCACCAATAACCTGGAGAGAGGCAATAACCTCAGTCATTCCAAAGAAGAATTAGGACTAGTGGATGAAGACCAGACAGGTTTTTTACGTGACAGGCAGACACAAGACAATATTAGGCAAGTTTTGCATGTAATCGACTATATGATTAGAGAAAATAGTAGTGCAATGGTGATAAATATAGACGCAGAAAAGGAGTTTGATTCTGTGTGTTGGGAGTATTTATAAATAAATAAAAGCCTGAAGAGTGATATAGACCAGTGGTCCCAAATGCCCTCGAAATGCATAGGAGAATAGAGACAATAAAAATGAATGTGGTTCTTCGACTGCTGTATCTCTTTCAATCTTTACCAGGGGAGGTTCCAACCAAACAATTTATGGTTGGGGTAAGTGGCTTTCGAGGTTTATTTGGAGTGGTAAAAGGCCAAGAATTCAATACAGAACATTGCAACTACATAATGATATAGGAGGCAGATCACTACCATGCCTAATAGACTATTACAAGGCAGCACAACTTAAAGCCCTGGCATGCTGTTGTAAACCAGAGTATGCTGCTACAAAACCCAAAACCAGTGAAGTTGGCACGTTGTGTAAAATCGTAAATAAAAACAGAATACAATGATTTGCAAATCCTTTTCAACTTATATTCAATTGAATACACTGCAAAGACAAGATATTTAATGTTCGAACTGAGAAACTTTATTTTCTTTTGCAAATAATCATCAACTTAGAATTTAATGGCAGCAACACATTGCAAAAAAGTTGGCACAGGGGCATTTTTACCACTGTGTTACATCGCCTTTCCTTTTAACAACACTCAGTAAACGTTTGGGAACTGAGGAGACCAATTTTTGAAGCTTTTCGGGTGGAATTCTTTCCCATTCTTGCTTGATGTACAGCTTAAGTTGTTCAACAGTCCGGCCACACATTATGCGCCACACATTTTCAATGGGGGACAGGTCTGGACTACAGGCAGGCCAGTCTAGTACCCGCACTGTTTTACTACGAAGCCACGCTGTTGTAACACCTGCAGAATGTGGCTTGGCATTGTCTTGCTGAAATAAGCAGGGGCGTCCATGAAAAAGACGTTGCTTGGATGGCAACATATGTTTTTGATGCAGTACCGCCTGAGGGATTGAAGGTCACGGGCATTCAGTGTTGGTTTTCGGCCTTGCCGCTTATGTGCAGTAATTTCTCCAGATTCTCTGAACCTTTTGATGATATTACGGACCGTAGATGATGAAATCCCTAAATTCCTTGCAATAGCTCGTTGAGAAATGTTGTTCTTAAACTGTTCGACAATTTGCTCACGCATTTGTTCACAAAGTGGTGACCCTCGCCCCATCCTTGTTTGTGAATGACTGACCATTTCAGGGAAGCTGCTTTTATAACCAATGATGGCACCCACCTGTTCTCAATTAGCCTGTTCACCTGTGGGATGTTCCAAATAAGTGTTTGATGAGCATTCCTCAACTTTCTCAGTCTTTTTTGCCACTTGTGCCAGCTTTTTTGAAACATGTTGCAGGCATCAAATTCAAAATGAGCTAGTATTTGCCAAAAATAACACAGTTTACCCGTTCGAACGTTAAGTATCTTGTCTTTGCTGTGTATTCAATTGAATATAGGTTGAAAGGGATTTGCAAATCATTGTATTCTGTTTTTATTTACGATTTACACAACATGCCAACTTCACTGGTTTTGGGTTTTGAAAATGGAAGGACCTGGAAACCACACAGTTAGGCATTCCGTTACAATCTTTACTAGGGAGCAGAACCCTATTTGAGAAATACGCCAACAGTCTAAATCAGTGGACTAAGGTCCTTCTCAAAATTTGGTTAAAGGAATGCAAACCTTCTCTTCTAGAGAGACAGTTTAAATAGTTGAGATGGATTGCATTTGATCCAGATTTTAAGACAGCACTGACAGATTGTAGGTTTAGGGATTGGTACAGACTTGATATTACTTCTTTTTGCTCAATTACTTCAGATGGAGAACTGGAATGCTTTTAGAAAATTTCAGAAAAATATCAGGTGGGAACAAAAGATTTCTCTAGGTATTTACAAACCAGGTCTTACTTTAGTAATGAAATAAAATGCAAAAACAGTTCTGATTCCACCTTGTATTGGCAGAAAATTACTCTGGTCCTACAAAACATTTTTGGAGATGATACTGATTGCTCCTTTGTAACAATTTATTTGGGAAACAATTTACCTTGCTTTTCAGTACAAGACAAATATTTAATAAAAATATTATTGGCTGCCAGCGATAAAGCAGTGACACAAAAATGGCTTAATTGTGACAGACATACAAAGTATGGAGAGATTGACTTTCTTATTGGATCTTTGAACAGAAAAGTTTTTTTAATACTGGGAGAAAAGGATTGTGAATGTTTCCTCAAAAAAGGTTAACTGAACTTTTATTCTATGAACTGACATGCTCCATTAGTATGAATTGTTACTGCCGGCTCAGGGCAGACAACAAAGAAGGGAGGCAACACACAACCATAACCATTCGCATTTATATTTTATTTAACTGAAATATACCAAAATAAATCATAAACATGTGTTAGGCGTAAGGATTAGGTTCAGTAGGTTCCAATATCAGCATGTCTGTGGTGGATGTTGCATGATGAACACAAACCCAAAAGGCGGTGCCTGGGGTGGCAGATGCAGGCCTGGCTGAGAGAGAGAGAACAGCTATGCAGCCAGGCCTTTTATGCTTTCAGGCCCTGCCCTGTTGGGCAGGTAACTCAGCCCCTCCCAGCTCCGCCCTCCACCATCTCCCTGAGGCTGTAACAGAGAGCAGAGTGAGACACATGCAAGGAGAGAAAGAGGAAGAGGAGCGGAAGGGGTTGTCACAGAATGTACTGAACGAATGCATGGCCTCCTTTTAAACACTCGTTTTGTTGTGTTTTCTTGTATATTGTTCTATTTGTGCATGTCTAAAAGTGTTTATAGTTCTTCATAAAAATTAAGTAAAAAAAAATCATAACAATAATAACACTGAAAGTAACAGCATCAATATGATAACAATAACATTAAAAAAACAATAACAATAATAATTGTTTTAACAATAAAAAATACAATAACACTAAAAATAACAATAACAATGACAACAAATTTAATAATAAAAAACAATAATAAAAATAACAGTAACAACTACCATCATGATAACAACACAAAAATTATGATAACAATAATTATGATAATATTTATCAAAAGACTGTTTGTCACCTTGGAGCAGAGGTTAACTCGGTGTCCTCACAGTGAAGAAGGTTGCTGGTTCCAATGCAGGTCTTTCCGGTTCTCTCTGTGTGGGGTTAAGATGTTCTCCCAGTGCATGTGTGGGTTTCCTCCCCCGGACCAAACACAGGCTTGTTAGGTTAAGATGACTTATTGATATTTACTGATACATGATCAATAATGAGAACAATCGTTAGTTACTGATCTCACAAAGACAGTTTTAACTTTAACTTTTAACTTTTATTGTTCTCCTATGACTTTATTATTCTGCTTTTTCTTCTTCTTCTTCTTCTTCTTCCCCTTCTTATTCTACCCTCAGATTTTGGTAGCTTGGTAGCAAAAACTCTCAGCTCTTAGAGCGTGTCACGTGACCTGTTAGAGCGTGAGCTTTGCCTCAAGATTCCAAAATTTGTAGCGGAAAAACTGCAATAAAAGCCTCAAACTTTAATCCACAGATATGATCTATACGTCAAAATGAAGCTACACTTCTCTACTTTCACCTGAAATTCGTTTCAACCTTGATATTGACATCGTTTTGTCTCAGTGAGCCTCAGAGCCACGGGTATCCCGCAAACTCTTCCATCTGCTGCCCAGAGAGCTGATCGCTTCACTTTGAAGGCCGTTTTTAAACTGCTCTCGTGTCAACATTTTCTACAGTACAGACATGAAACTTACATCAATCGTTTCAGCTGCTTCTTGTGATGCTCATGGTGTAGTCCTTTTTTTGATAGCTATCACGGTTTTGGCACAGCATTAGGTCGTTTACCCAAAAAAAAAAAACAGCTTAATGTCCCTGCGCTGTACACCCATAACAGGAACATTAAATACAGTGGTCTCGCTTACTGCATGTTTTCACTGTTTGGTGTAGTGGTAAAGCAGTGTACCGTGGCGCGGGCGGCCGGGGTTCGCGACCCGCGTCAGACATTCTTACTTTTCAACTCTGTGTCCAATACAGACTGTTGATTATCAGAGCATCTGGATGCTTTCCTTTTCACTCAAAACGTTGCTTTCCTTTTCACTTCCATACAACTTTCACTTATTTCACTTTTTCACTTCCAATATATTGCACTGACTGGCCACTTTATTAGGTACATCTACTGATACTGCTTTGGCCCCTTTTTTCTTCACACTTGTTTTAATCCTTTGTGCCATACATTCAACAAGGTCCTGCAGACATGCCTCACAGGTTTTTGTCCTTACTGACGTCACAGTATTGTGTACTTGCTTCAAACATGTGCAGGATGTCCATCATGTCAATCTACACTTCCAAAGATCAAAAAAGTGCTCTATTGCTTTCACATCTGTTTTTTCCCTTAAAAATACATCTGAAATTATCATGACCACATTTTAATTCAAATGTACAAAGTACTCAGTTTTGAGCAGATTTTCAAAATAAAACAATATCACATTTCAACGTGTTAACTTTGATTTATTCATTTTCAGCCTTCTTTCACAACTGTAAACATTTTTATTCCACATTTCCCACATTTTCAGCTGTACTTTACTGCTTACAATTATTTTATGTCACATTTCCACATTTTCAGCTTTGTTTGCATTGCTCGTAGCCATTTCATTTCACATTTCCAGCATTCAGACTCAGCATTTCAACGCATTTGCTGCAAGGAAATGCAATTTTTCCAGTTTGAAATGATGTTTCTTTAACTGAGTTTCTCTATTTTCAGGGCTTACCCAACAATAAGTGGCGAATAACGTTCATCAATAAGACCTACGAGCTATGTGACACCTACCCCACCGTCCTCGCTGTCCCCTTTAAGAGCACAGAGGAAGATCTGAGGAGGGTCGCTGCCTTCAGGTCTAGAGGACGCATACCAGTGAGTGAAGAACAATAATCAAATCATAATCAATGAGGTAGAACATTCTAGATCTAATTACCTAATGATGTGTCTGTGATCAGACCCGGTCCCCGTGTCCTGCAGGTCCAATCCTGATCTGTCCTCCTGTGTCCTCAGGTCCTCTCGTGGATCCACCGGGAGAACCAGGCGGTGATCGTGCGCTGCAGCCAGCCGCTGGTCGGGATGTCAGGGAAGAGGAACAAAGACGACGAGCGGTACCTGGACCTTATCCGGGACGCCAACAACACCACCAAGCTCACCATCTACGATGCCCGGCCCAACGTCAATGCCGTGGCCAATAAGGTGAGGCCAGGCCAGTCACCTGGTCCACACAAGCTGTAGAATGAAGGTGCTGTGAGAAGAGCCTGAAGATGTAGAGGAGCATGACCTGGTACCAGACAGGTTCTCCTCTGCAGAGGCTGATATCAAACATCTGGCAGCAGATCCTGCTTGTTCTGGATCAGCTAACACCTAAACTGAGGACAAACTCCCAAAGACCTGTCCATGGTCTTGTGACCAGTGCACCTGGAGATCAAGTCCATGGTCTAAAACTCTGGTGAGCACCTCAGCGCTCACCAGTCTGGTCTTTGTCTCCCCCTGCAGGCGACCGGAGGAGGCTACGAGGGTGACGAGTACCAGTTTGCCGAGCTGATCTTCCTGGACATCCAGAACATCCACGTGATGAGGGAGTCCCTGAAGAAGCTCAAAGACATCGTCTACCCCAATGTGGAGGAGTCTCACTGGCTGTCCAGCCTGGAGTCCACGCACTGGCTGGAACACATCAAGGTACAACGCCTGACCCCCGGGAAGTCCGCTCAAGAGGTCAGAGGCAGGGCCTGGCTGTGGCACCAAGACCAGGATCAGGATCCGGGTCAGAGGCAGGAAAGGTCAAGGCAGGGTCAAGGCACCAAAGGCTGGTCCTGCTAGTTCATGGCAGCAAAAGGGACTGGATGATGATGGTGCTCTGAATCCAGATGTGGAGAGTGGACACTGGACAGAGGACAGAGGACAGTGTGAGAAAGGACAATGTGAGAGAGGACAGTGTTAGAGAGGACAGTGTGAGGGAGGACAGCATGAGAGAGGACAGCATGAGAGAGGACAATGTTAGAGAGGACAGTGTGAGAGGGGACAGTGTGGGGGAGGACAGTGTTGAAGAGGACAGTGTGAGCGAGGACAGCATGAGAGAGGACAGCGTGAGGGAGGACAGTGTGAGGGAGGACAGTATGAGGGAGGACAGTATGAGAGAGCACAATGTTAGAGAGGCCATTGTTAGAGAGGACAGCGTGAGGGAGGACAGTGTTAGAGAGGACAGCATGAGAGAGGACATTATTAGAGAGGACAGTGTGAGAGAGGACAGTGTGAGAGAGGACAATGTTAGAGAGGACAGTGTTATGGAGGACAATGTAAGAGAGGATAGTGTGGGAGAGGACAGTGTGGGAGAGGACAGTGTGAGAGAAGACAGTGCTGGAGAGGACATCGTGAGAGAGGACAGTGTTGGAGAGGACAGCATAAGAGAGGACAGTGTGAGAAAGGACAATGTAAGAGAGGACAGTGTGAGGGAGGACAGTGTGAGAGAAGACAGTGTTAGAGAGGACAGCATGAGAGGACAGTCTTAGAGAGGACAATGTTAAAGAGGACAGTGTGAGAGAGGACAGTGTTAGAGAGGACAGTGTGTGGGAGGATAGTGTGAGAGAAGACAGTGTTAAAGAGGACAGTGTTAGAGAGGACAGTGTTAGAGAGGACAATGTTAAAGAGGACAGTGTGAGAGAGGACAGAGTAAGGGAAGACTGTGTAAGAGAGGACAGCATTAAAGAGGACATTGTGAGAGAAGACAGGGTTAGAGAGGTCATCGTGAGAGAGGACAGTGTAAGAGACGACACTGTTAGAGAGGACAGTGTTAGAGAAGACAGCGTGAGAGAGGTCATCGTGAGAGAGGACAGTGTGAGAGAGGACAGCATGAGAGAGGACAGCGTTAGAGAGGACAATGTGAGAGAGGACAGTGTTAGAGAGGACAGTGTGAGAGAAGACAGTGTTGGAGAGGACATCGTGAGAGAGGACAGTGTGAGAGAGGACAGTGAAAGGGACTACATTGTTGGAGAGGACAGCATTAGAGAGGACTTGTGAGAGAAGACAGCGTGAGAGAGGAAATTGTAAGAAGGACAGTGTTAGAGAGGACAGTGTGAGAGAGGACAGTGCTAGAGAGGACAGTGTTGGAGGGGACAGTGTGGGAGGGGACAGTGAGAGAGAGGACAGCGTGAGAGAGGACAGCGTGAGAGAGGACAGCGTTAGAGGACAGTGTTAGAGCGGAAATTGTGTGAAGGACAGTGTGAGAGAGGACAGTGTGAGAGAGGACAGTGTTAGAGAGGACAGTGTTAGAGAGGACAATGTAAGAGAGGACAGTGTGAGGGAGGACAGTGTGAGAGAAGACAGTGTTAGAGAGGACAGTGTTGGAGCAGACATCGTGAGAAGGACAGTGTGAAAGAGGACAGTGCGAGAGAGGACAGTGCGAGAGAGGACAGTGTGAGAGAGGACAGTGTGAAAGAGAAGACTGTGTAAGAGAGGACAGTGTTAGAGAGGACAGTGCCAGAGAGGACAGTGTGAGAGAGAAGACTGTGTTAGTGAGGACCGTGTTAGAGAAGACAGCATTAGGGAGGACATTGCCAGAGAGGACACCGTTGGAGCGGACATCGTCAGAAGGACAGTGTGAGAGAGGACAGTGTGAGAGAAGACAGTGTTAGAGAGGACAGTGTTAGAGAAGACAGTGTGAGAGAAGACAGTGTTGGAGAGGACATCGTGAGAGAGGACAGTGTGAGAGAGGACAGTGAAAGGGACTACATTGTTGGAGAGGACAGCATTAGAGAGGACAGTGTAAGAGAGGACACCGTTGGAGCGGACATCGTCAGAAGGACAGTGTGAGAGAGGACAGTGTTAGAGAGGACAATGTGAGAGAGGACAGTGTTAGAGAGGACAGTGTGAGAGAAGACAGTGTTGGAGAGGACATCGTGAGAGAGGACAGTGTGACAGAGGACAGTGAAAGAGACTACATTGTTGGAGAGGACAGCATTAGAGAGGACTTGTGAGAGAAGACAGCGTTAGAGAGGACATTGTGAGAGAGGACAGTGTGAGAGAGGACAGTGTTAGAGAGGACGGTGTGAGAGTAGACATCGTGAGAGAGGACAGTGTTGGAGAGGACAGTGAGAGAGAGGAAAGTGTAAGGGAGGACAGTGTTGGAGAGGTCATCATGAGAGTGGACAGTGTGAGGGAGGACAGTGTTTTAGAGGACAAGGTTAGAGAAGACAGCGTGAGAGAGGACAGTGTGAGAGAGGACAGCGCTAGAGAGCACAGTGCTAGAGTGGACAATGTTAGAGAGGACAGTGTTGGAGACGACAGTGTCAGGGAGGACAGTGTTGGAGAGGACAGCTTTAGAGAGGACATTGTGAGAGAAGACAGCCTTAGAGAGGACATTGTGAGAGAGGACAGTGTTAGAGAAGACAGTGTGAGAGAAGACAGTGCTAGAGAGGACAGTGTGAGAGAGGACAGTGTTAGAGAAGACAGTGTGAGAGAGGACAGCATTAGAGAGGACAGTGTTCAAGCGGACATCGTCAGAAGGACAGTGTGAGAGAGGGCAGTGTTTGAGAGAACAGTGTGAGAGAAGGACAATGTGAGAGAGGACAGTGTGAGAGACGACAATGTCAGAGAGGACAGTGTTGGAGAAGACAGTGTGAGAGAAGACAATGTTAGAGAGGACAATGATAGAGAGGACAGTGTTAGACAGGACAGTGTTGGAGCGGACATTGTGAGAAGGACAGCGTGAGAGAGGACAGTGTTAGAGAGGACAGCATGAGAGAGGTAATTGTGAGAGAGGACAATGTGAGAGAGGACAGTGCGAGAGAGGACAGCGCTAGAGAAGACAGTGTGAGAGACGACAGCGTGACAGAGGACATCGTGAGAGAGGACAGTGTTAGAGAGGACAGTGTAAGGGAGGACAGTGTTGGAGAAGACAGCATTAGGGAGGACATTGCCAGAGACCACAGCTATAGAGAGGACATTGTGAGGGAGGACATTGTGAGAGAGGACAGCGTTAGAGGACATTGTGAGAGAGGACAGTGTGAGAGAGGACAGTGTGAGAGAGGACAGTGTTAGAGAGGACAGTGTGAGAGTAGACATCGTGAGAGAGGACAGTGTTGCAGAGGACAGTGAGAGAGAGGACAGAGTGAGAGAGGAAAGTGTAAGGGAGGACAGTGTTGGAGAGGTCATCATGAGAGTGGACAGTGTGAGGGATGACAGTGTTTTAGAGGACAAGGTTAGAGAAGACAGCGTGAGAGAGGACAGTGTGAGAGAGGACAGCGCTAGAGTGGACAATGTTAGAGAGGACAGTGTTGGAGACGACAGTGTCAGGGAGGACAGTGTTGGAGAGGACAGCTTTAGAGAGGACATTGTGAGAGAAGACAGCCTTAGAGAGGACATTGTGAGAGAGGACAGTGTTAGAGAGGACAGTGTGAGAGACAAGACTGTGTTAGAGAGGACAGTGTTAGAGAAGACAGTGTGAGAGAGGACGGCATTAGAGAGGACAGTGTTCAAGCAGACATCGTCAGAAGGACAGTGTGAGAGAGGACAGTGTTAGAGAGAACAGTGTGAGAGAAGACAGTGTTAGAGAGAACAGTGTGAGAGAAGACACTGTTAGAGAGGACAGTGTTAGAGAAGACAGTGTGAGAGAAGACAATGTTAGAGAGGACAATGATAGAGAGGACAGTGTAAGAGAGGACAGTGTTGGAGCGGACATTGTGAGAAGGACAATGTGAGAGAGCACAGTGTGAGAGTAGACAATGATAGAGAGGACAGCGTTAGAGAAGACAGCGTTAGAGAGGACAGTGTTAGAGAAGACAGTGTTAGAGAGGACAGTGTTAGGGAAGGCTGTTTGAGAGAAGACAGCGTTAGAGAGGACAGCGTGAGAGAGGACAGCGTTAGAGAGGACAGCGTGAGAGAGGACAGTGTGAGAGAGGACAGTGCCAGAGGGGACAGTGTGAGAGAGGACAGTGTGAGAGAGGACAGTGAGAGAGAGGACAGTGAGAGAGAGGACAGTGTGAGAGAGGACAGCGTTAGAGAGGACAGTGTTGGAGAGGACATTGTGAGAGAGGACAGTGTTAGAGAGGACAGTGAGAGAGAGGACAGAGTAAGAGAGGAAAGTGTAAGGGAGGACAGTGCTGGAGAGGTGATCATGAGAGTGGACAGTGTGAGGGAGGACAGTGTTTTAGAGGACAAGGTTAGAGAAGACAGCGTGAGCGAGGACAGTGTGACAGAGGACAGCGTGAGAGAGGACAGCGTTAGAGTGGACAATGTTAGAGAGGACAGTGTTGGAGAGGACAGTGTCAGGGAGGACAGTGTTGGAGAGGACAGCTTTAGAGAGGACATTGTGAGAGAGGACAGTGTTGGAGAGGACAGTGTTGGAGAGGACGATGTGAGAGAGGACAGTGTGAGAGAGGACATTGTGAGAGAGGACAGTGTTGGAGAGGACAGTGTAAGGGAGGACAGTGTTGGAGAGGACAGCATTTGAGAGGACAATGTGAGAGAGGACAGTGTTGGAGAGGACAGTGTTGGAGAGGACGATGTGAGTGAGGACAGTGTGAGAGTGGACAGTGTTAGAGAGGACATCATGATAGAGGACAGTGTTAGAGGGGACAGTGTAAGGGAGGACAGTGTTGGAGAGGACAGCATTAGAGAGGACATTGTGAGAGACGACAGCTATAGAGAGGACATTGTGAGGGAGGACAGTGTTGGAGAGGACAGTGTTGGAGAGGACAGTGTTGGAGAGGACAGCGTGAGAGACGACAGCGTGAGAGAGGACAGTGTTCGAGAGGACATTGTGACAGTGGACAGTATTGGAGAGCACAGAAACCTGTTGTCCCATCATTTGGGGCTTGTGGTGTTCTTCTGGTCTTGTGACCCGGTTTCTGTCCTTGTCCTTCAGCTGGTCCTGTCCGGAGCCATCCAGGTGGCGGACAAAGTCTCAGGTGGGAACTCTGTGGTTGTCCACTGCAGCGACGGCTGGGACAGGACGGCCCAGCTCACCTCACTGAGCATGCTCATGCTGGACAGCCACTACCGCACGCTTCGAGGGTTTCAGGTCAGTCCGTCCACCACTGACACTTAATTCCACCGGAGAAGAAGAACGCTCACCTGTCAGAGGTGGACCAATCGCGGCACAGATCTTGGTTCTGTGATGTCTTTAAATTATAGACAGACAGGAGGACACATCAGAAGACATTAAATACACTCACTGGCCACTGTAGTAGGTATACACCCTCAGCTGTCGTGAATGTAAATAAGTATTCAGCCAATCCCATAACAGCAATTCAGTGCACATAGGCATGAATTTGATCCAGGTAACGAGCGGAAGTTCAGACTGAGCATCAGGATGGAACCGAAGGGAACCTCAGACTCTGAATGTGGATGGTGTGTACAGATGAAAGTCTGATGGAGGTCTGATGACGGTCTCATGATGGCCTGATGATATGCTGATGACGGCCTGATGAAGGCCTGATGACAGTCTCAAGAACGTCTGATGACAGTCTCATGAAGGTCTGATGACAGTCTGATGACAGCCTGATGACGGACTGATAAAGGTCTGTTGACAGTCCAATGAAGGTCTGATGACGGCCTGATGACGGTCTGATGAAGGCCTGGTGACAGTCTGATGACAGTCTTATGGAGGTCTGATGACAGTCTCTTAAAGGTCTGATGACAGCCTGATGAAGGCCTGATGACAGTCTCATGAAGTTCTGATGAAGGCCTGATGAAGGCCTGATGACAGTCTCATGAAGGTCTGATGACAGTCTCATGAAGGTCTGATGACAGTCTCATGAAGGTCTGATGACAGTCTCATGAAGTTCTGATGAAGGCCTGATGACAGTCTGATGACAGTTTGATGACAGCCTGATGAAGGTCTCTTGAAGGTCTGATGACAGCCTGATGAAGGTCTGATGACAGCCTGATGAAGGTCTGATGACAGCCTGATGAAGGTCTGATGACAGCCTGATGAAGGTCTGATGACAGCCTGATGAAGGTCTGATGACAGTCTCATGAAGGTCTGATGACAGTCTCATGAAGGTCTGATGAAGGCCTGATGACAGTCTGATGACAGTCTTATGGAGGTCTGATGACGGTCTCTTGAAGGTCTGATGACAGCCTGATGAAGGTCTGATGAAGGCCTGATGAAAGTCTGATGACAGTCTTATGGAGGTCTGATGACAGTCTCTTGAAGGTCTGATGACAGCCTGATGAAGGTCTGATGTCAGCCTTATGACGGTCTGATCACAGTCTCATGAAGGTCTGATGACAGCCTGATGACGGTCTGATGACAGTCTGATGACGGCTTCATGATGGCCTAATGAAAGTCTCATGACGGCCTGATGAAAGTCTCATGACGGCCTGATGACGGTCTGATAAAGGTCTGATGACAGCCTGATGAAGGCCTGATGACGGTCTGATGACAGTCTGATGACGGCTTCATGATGGCCTAATGAAAGTCTCATGACGGCCTGATGAAAGTCTCATGACGGCCTGATGACGGTCTGATAAAGGTCTGATGACAGCCTGATGAAGGCCTGATGACAGTCTTATGGAGGTCTGATGACGGTCTCTTGAAGGTCTGATGACAGCCTGATCTAGGTCTGATGAAGGCCTGATGACAGTCTTATGGCTGTCTGATGACGGTCTCTTGAAGGTCTGATGACAACCTGATGAAGGTCTGATGACAGTCTCATGAAGGCCTGATGACGGCCTGATGAAGGCTTGATGGAGGTCTGATGAGGCACGAGCACAGACAAGCTGGATTTAGATCATTGCTCACTTGGTCCCATGGAACCAGAACTGCACCTTAGAGCAGAACATCTCCACAGACACTCAGAGACACCGTGAGGCCGGTCAGGTCGACCATGTAGAGCATGAAACACAATAAAACAATCTAAAATCAGTGGCGGCTCATGCAGTTTTCTCCAGAGGGGGCTGTAACTCCAAAATAGACATATACCAAAAACAAGGTTTCTGCTGGTTTTAACAAATTTAAAGCTTTTAAAGACCTTTATAAGACAATTATGAATTAAATTAAATTAAGACCTACACAAAGTCAGAAAAAGTTGGCTATGGAAAATTACAGTCACAGAATTACTTTCAAACGAATCAAATTTATTGCCACAGAACAGCCCATAAACAATCAAGAACAAATGTATTATATACAATGGAGTCAGTGAGTGTGTGTCAGGGTTATTATATTTCTTAAAATTTAATAGGTTTTTATTTTGATTTAGTTTTTCAGATTTGTTTTTGTTTTGTTTTGTTTTAATTTAGTTCTAGTTAGTTTAACAAGTAATTAAACAAAAAAGGGGTCTACAAAGGAAGCTGTAAATTTACATACATAATTTAAGCCCACTTTACAAAATATGGACAGATTTAAGACTTTTTAAAGCCTAAAATTGAGATTATCAGATTTATTTCCCTGCAAAATCTTTTGCATGGCCTAAGATAGTGTCACAAACCTAAAAAATGAACGCACCAATTTAATACAATATGGAGATGGCAATGAGTCAGCTTTCCAACATATTTGACTTAATAATAATATATAAAAGCAATATATTGTATGAATATTTGTGTTCATTTAATAGCAACTATGCAAATTAACATAACACCTCCATAAAAGCAGACTATTATATTATTTAGGGGCTATTCTAAGGTGTGTTTCTCACTTTCTCACAATATGGCATGATTAAAAGCATTGGGCCAGATCTACTAAAGGTTTGCGTGTGTAAAGTACTCCCTCTCTGTTTTGCGCTCTTAATACATTGTGGAGGAGGTCATTTAACCTGTTTAAAAAAGTCAGAAGTGTAAACCGAGTGTATTGTCGCCCACTGTCTTTGGATTGCTGATTAGTTATGATGTTCGGCTGGTCAGGTCCGAGCTCTTTCACCTGCAGCTTCTCCTGATATGTTCTCCTCAGCCAGCTACGTCAGACGCATTGTAGCTCTGCGTCTGTTTGTGACCAATCTGGTTATGAACGTGCTGACGTTATGCAAATTAGGAACACTTGGGTGCTGGTTGCCAGCGCCCCTTAAGGGTTTTTTTATTTGGCTAGGATAAGCTAACTTTTTAATGCAAAACTGTGATCTGAGCATGTGTGAGAGCACAGATGTTCTGATTCCGACCCGAGGCTGGGCGGAGAGATCACTAACGGACTGAGATACATGTTTAATGGAATGATTTATATAATAGCGTGACTTTCTTATTTTGATAATAATTTGCAGGTAGACAGCAGACATCTCTTTTGGCTCACGCAGCTCAGGCAGGCTCCGCCCACAGCGCCATAATATACCAGTCGCCACTGTCTAAAATACTGAAGTGAATCCAGTCTGACTACAGATCTCTAGAAGTTCCTGTGAGGGAGCACCAGCGAAAGAGCCCTGGAGGTTTAAGCTTACGTCAGTCAGTAAAACATAAACACCAGCTGAGCACCGGCAGCGATGTTGATGTTTCCCCTCGATATGTGAGCCTGCACAGCACGGTGACAGCGAGGAGACGGAAAAGAAGTCAAAGGAATCGACATAACAGAAACAGAGGCAGGTGTATACTGCACCAGGTACATAGGGATGTGACCTGCCTCATCTCAGCATGGACCAACACCTCTGAGGGATGTTTCTGACCAAGAATGAAGGAGCTCTGAAAGTGACGGAGGTCCATCCTGGGGCTGGAGAGGTGTACTCAATAAAGTGGCCTATTTGAGTGACGTTCAGGGAGGCATCAGATGGTCTGCCTGTAGCTTCTGGGCTATAACCACTGCTCCTCAGCTTGTCTTATGTTCTCCTGCTTCACTAAAGTGACCTTCTGATAAAAACTGGTCAATAATCAATATTCTTACTTGTTATAAATTGGCGCTATACAAATAAAGATTGATTGATTGATTGATCCATAATCAATATTCTTATCGTAAGTGATTAATGTTCTTATCAATGAGCAATATCCTTATCAATGATCAATATCCATATCAATGAACCATATCGTTATCAACGATCATTGTCCTTATCTTCAATGATCAATGTCCTTATCAATGATCAATATCCTGATCATCAATGATCAGTATTCTTATTAATGATCAATATCATTATCCTCAACAATCAGTATCCTTATCAATGATCAATTTCCTAGTCAGTGATCAATATCTTTATTGTCAATAATCAATATCCTTTTCCTCAACCATCAATTTCCTTATCGTCAATGATCACTATCCGTATTGTCAATAATCAGTATTCTTATCCTCAATGATCAGTGTTCTTAGCGTCAATGATTACCATCCTTATCCTCACCAGTCAATATTCTTATCAATGATCTGTATCCTTACCGTCAACGATAAATATCCTTATCAATGATCAATACCCTTATCCTAGGGAAAGTGAGCCCACTACCCAATACCCAATGCAGTTAAAAAATATAGGCCCGTGTCCCTGTCTTCACCCACCCCTTACCAATCAGCCCGAGGGTCCTAAAATTACGGGGGAGGGCCCACCTGGTCCGTTCAGAGCCCCCCTGCAAGGCTGGGCGATTGGGCGACCGTGCCCCCCTCCCTCGCCCCAGGAAAAATGGCTAAAGTTGCTCGCAATATGCTCACCGTCCGCCAGATGGAGCAGTGATTGGATTCATTGGCAGTGCATTGGATGTGTCCCTGAGTGCCCACTTCCAATACTCAACCATGGGCCTAGCAGGTTGCCCGCCATTTTGAGGCTCTGAGACCACCATTTCAGCCATTTCGGCCATTACGGCGACTCCGTCAACCATGTGTCACCGTGAGGCCATGCCCCCGCCTCCCCCCACGTGTCGCTATCACAGACGCCACACATTCGTGTAGGGCTGTGTCTCTGCCATGGCTTTACCTAGAGACTTCAAATCTCCACTGACGATTCTTCTTCCTTAGCCGATCACTCAGCTGGCATCACTTCTAGGCCACACCCCCCCATGCTGCCATCAAAGACGCCACACATTCATGTAGGTTTGTATCTCAGCCATGGCTTGAGTTAGAGACTCCAAATCTCCACTGATGATTCCGTTGCCTCAGCTGATCACTCAGCTTGCGTCACAACTAGGCTACACCCCCCCCACCCACCCACAGTTCAAATGGAGTCTGGTATTACATGAAAAATCAGCCCCGGGGTCCCAGCAGAAAAAAATTGACCTCTGTCCTCTCTGGAAAATCAGGTCTTGTTCTCCTCTTACACTAACAGGCCATCATGTCAGAAGAATGAGACACTCACCTTCATTTTTTGGCCGATTGACACCAAATCTTTATCACAAGTACTAGGGGCCCCTGTGAGTCAGGATATTCAGTTTTAGCCTCATAGCTCCACAGGGGCCTAGATGGCAGCCTCTTGGGTATCCCTTTAATTTCCAACATCATCACCAATCTGGCTCAAATTTAAGGGGCAGATCCAGACTCAGCCCACTATGAGTGATGAACTTAGAATATGTCATAAAATTGATATTTGAAATCTGCATTTATTGGTCATGGCTGAGCTGATATGGCTCAAAGTCACAGAGCATTGTTATTCATAATGCCACCTGGATTATGACATTATGAATATGACAAAGTTTAATTCGCAAAATATTAATTATGTCGTTATGCCTCAACCAATTTGGCATATATTCACATATATGACACATCACTAGACCCTGGTCCACCACAAAAAAATTCAGCTCCAAGGAAGCCTGGGTCATGAAGTTATGAATTTTTGATAATATTTAATAAAGGCGCTTATAACCAAATAACAGCTGAGCGGACTTTGCTCCACTTGGTTGCGTTCGACAGGTGAAACCGACACAAGTCTAACAAAAAAAAGATCAGCTTGATATGTGCCTCTGTTGCGGAGATATTTGTGAATAACCGTCAGAAAACCGTATGGCAGCCATTTCGAATTAAATGTATGCTAATGACGTCATAACTCGGTAACGCCTCAATTTATCCAGCTGAAAATTGATATGCATATAGATACCAAGCCCAGCTATCAGCACAAGAGCTTTCAGCCCATTGCATGCCATGGTTTTTGAGAAATCCGTGAAAATTCGAGATCATATGAAAACGGGGGCGTGGCCTAACGGGAACACGAACTGAGTGTTGGGCGGGGGAAGAGGTATTACCACAAAACATTTCAAGTCTCTAGCTCTTTTCCTGGCCGAGTTATGAACCCGTGAAATGACAAGAAATCAGTATTTATTGACATGCCCCAAAACGTAGTGGTGTGTCACCATGGCGGTCCTTGATTGACACACAAAATATTAGCTTCCTGGGTCAATCCGTGGCCCAACACGAAAATACAGCGTCTGTAATGGCAGCGTGGGTGGGTGTGGCCTATCAGTGATGCCAGCTGAGTGATCGGCATAGGAAGAAGAATCATCCGTCGAGATTTCAGGTCTTTAGCTCAGGCATGACTGAGATATGGCCCTACACGAATGTGTGGCGTCTGTGATGGTGACGTGGGTGGGGGTGTGGCCTAGCTGCAACGCAAGCTGAGTGATCAGCTGAGGCACTGGAATCATCAGTGGAGATTTGAAGTCTCTAACTCAAGCCATGGCTGAGATACAGCCCTACACGAATTTGTGGGGTCTGTGATGGCAGCGTGGGGGGGTGTGGCGTCTGTGATGCCAGCTGAGTGATTGGCTAAGGAAGAAGAATTGTCAGTGGAGATTTAAATTCTCTAGCTCGAGCCATGGCTGAGATACAGCCCTACACGAATGTGTGGCGTCTGTGATGGCGACGTGGGGGTCTTGGCCTAGTGGTGACAGAAGCTGAGTGATCAGAGCAATCATCAGTTGAGATTTCAAGTCTTTAGCACAAGCCATGGCTTAGATACAGCCCTACACAAATGTGTGGTGTCTGTGATGGCGACATGTGGGGGCGTGGCCTAGCAGTGATGTAAGCTGAGTGATCAGCTGATGGAGAAAAATCATCAGTGCGGATTTCGAGTCCCCAACTCAAGCCATGGCTGAGATACAGCCCTACACGAATGTGTGGCATCTGTGATGGCTATGTGGGGGGGCGTGGCCTAGCTCAAACAGCAGCTGAGAGATCAGTGTGGATGAGAATTGGGCTCTGAGGGCCTACTTCTCATCCAGAGGTGTTGTTACATCCCTCTCAACTCTCAGACAAGGCCCAAAATGAATATGCGGCGGCTGTTACGGCGGCATAGATGGGTGGGGCTGACATGGCGGTCACCATACGGATGAGGTTAGGGTGTCGTGAGGGCACTCTGTGCGGTGAAATAGAGATGACGGAGGTCCCTGCCTCAAAATGGAGGCCTCTGGAGGAGGCTCATGTCAAGTTATTGGATGTGACCCCGACCTCTGTTGAGGGACACTTCCAATGACCGCCATGTTATCCCCCACTGAGCTCGGACCCTGAGAGAGTGGTCAACATGTCAGACAGATTTGGGTCAAGGAGGGCATCCCGAAAGGGAATCTATGCCACCACCATGAGGAAAATGCCATTATTGCAAAAAGGGTTGGCTCGTGTCCCTTGAACGGAGGTCAGGGACACCGGCACGCGTTTAGGGCCATGGGGCTACCCTTATAATGAAAAGTATAGGGACATGTCCCTGTACCCTAAAGCAGGAGAGGTGTCCGTTTTCCTTGTCCTCAGCAAATAATACCTTATCAATGATCATTATCCTCATTGTCAATGATCAATATCCTAATCAGTGATCAATATCCTTAGTGTCAATGATCACTATCCTTATCAATAATCAATATTGTTATTGTCAATGATCAATATCCTTAAAATGATCAATATTCTTAGCGTAAATGATCAATACCCTTATCAATGATCCATATCCTTATCAGTGATCAGTATCCTCAGTGATCAATATCCTTATTGTCAGTGATCAGTATCCTTAGCAAAAATCAATATCCTTATCTTCAATGATTAATATCCTTATCAATCGTCAGTATACTTATCAACGACCCATATCTATATCAATGATCTATATCCTTATCAATGATCAATGTCCTGATTGTCAATGATCAATTTCCTTATCCTCAACGAACAATATCCTTGTCAACGATCACTATCCTTATTAATGGTCAATATTTTTATCATTATCCATGTCCTTATCAATGATCAATATCCTTATTGTCAGTGATCAGTATCCTTATCAATGAGCAATATCCCTATCAATGATTAATTTCCTTATTGCCCATGATCAATATCCTTATCAATAATCAATATCTGTATCAATGATCCATATTCTTATCGTTTCAGGTCCTGATTGAGAAAGAGTGGATCAGCTTTGGACACAAGTTTGCTTCAGTAAGGAGCGTCTTTACTCTGAGACCGTGTTTGAGGGACAGGGGGACAGATAATCAGGACTTCAGTGTTTGTCTTAGTGTCCATGAACCTCCTGCTGGTCCTGGTCCTGGTCTAGGTCCAGGTCCTGGTCCTGTTTGTCTAAAGTGTAGTGTTAATGGTTTATGGTGTGTGATTACAGAGGATAGGACACGGGGACAAGAACCACGCAGACCAGGACAGGTCTCCCATCTTTGTCCAGTTCATCGACTGTGTGTGGCAGATGACCAGACAGGTGAGACATCATCTAGGGGGCAGGGGGGCGCCCGGGCGGGGCGGTCGTGTGATACCTGCTCTGAAGGTCAGGGGTCAGGTCAGGGGGTTAGGTCAGGGGTCAGGTCAGGAGGTCTGAGGTGTTAATGTTTTTTTACTCACACTAACCTTCCCCCTGACAGTTGGAGGGCTCTTCCCCTGATGTTTCCTTGTCTCCTTGTCTCCTCTTTCTCCTCCTCCTCCTCCTCCTCCTCTGATGTCTCCTTGTCTCCTTGCCTCCTCCTTCTCCTCCTCCTCCTCCTCCTCTGATGTCTCCTTGTCTCCTTCTCCTCCTCCTCTGATGTCTCCTTGTCTTCTCCGGGCTGTACGTTAACTTTTTTTGTCCATAGCACTGGTGCTACAGAGGTTGACAGTCTTGTAGCATAAGACAAAAACTTAGCAGTATATAATACCTAAAGAAACATGTTGTATGACTTCCCAGGAGGTCCCCAGCAAAAAGGGGAGTCATTTATTATCAGTATAAATCCATCCATAAACAACACAGTGAAAGAATTTAAGACTATTTTGGTCATGGTATTCATACACTTTTTTGTAAAGAATCATGTAAAAGAAAAAAATCTTAAAAGATGGGGATTTGTGGTCTAATTTGTGTCAGTTTAGGGGTCCTTGACATGAAAAAGTTTGAGAAACACTGCTCTAAATGTTTTTGTCTCTGTATTTGTTGCGTTTTTCCTTTCCTTTGTCATTACTTTTATTTATCTGTATGTCTTCGGAGTTGGTTTGTGTATTTGGCCCGGTGTAGTCCTCTTCATGTGCTCGTTTCTGTCCGCTGTTCTGCAGACTCGTCTCATGATTCGCGCATCAGACTTGTGGGAAGTGATGCAACAGTGAAGGAATTATGGGAATTGGTGTGCTAAATTTTGTCCTTTAGCCAGGCAAAGGACAAAATTATAAACTACAACTACCATACTGCATTTGAGGAGGAGCTGCTGATGAAAATACTCTCATTGCACCGGTGCTATGAGACTAAAAAAGATCGTAGCACAGGATCATTTTGTTGTAGCATTTTGAAACTACTCCTCCTCCTCTGGTGTCTCCTTGTCTCCTCCTCCTCTGATGTCTCCTTGTCTCCTCCTCTCTCCAGTTCCCCACAGCATTTGAGTTTAGTGAGCGCCTCCTGCTGACTGTCCTGGATCACCTGTACAGCTGTCGCTTTGGGACGTTCCTCTACAACTGTGAGAGCACACGAGACCAACAGGTAAGAGCACACCTGGAGCACCTGACACCTGACCTCACTGACGCTAGCCCCGCCCCTTCAAGGTGCTGATGCATCATGAGCTCTGCCCCTCTCCGCCCTCAGGAGCTGCGGTCAAAGACGGTGTCTCTGTGGTCTCTGGTCAACAGTAAGATGGAGAACTACCTGAACCCGTTCTACACCCCGGAGTCCGGCAGAGTCCTGTACCCAGTGGCCAGCATGCGCCACCTGGAGCTGTGGGTCAACTACTACATCCGCTGGAATCCCCGCATACGCCAGCAGGTACGGCGCCACGCTCAGGGCAGGGGGCTACGTCTCCACCCAGGGGTCCAACCCAGTGAGATGGGGTGAACACCTGTAGTACCTGAGCTGGACTGAAGCGGACTACTGGGTGGAGACGTTACTGAGGGAACCACGTCTGGACCCCTGTCCTCCATCCAGACGTGGTCTGGGGCCTCATTTATAAAGCTTGCTTACGCACAAAATGGGGTTTGAAAGTGGCGTAAGTCACTTTCTACGCAAAGGTTGTGATTTATAAAAATGAACTTGGCAGGAGAATGTGCACACCAGTACGTCAGCTTTGATGCTGGCGTGCGAACATTTTGGAGATGTGGGAAACTGGCAGCACGGATGGTGAGGGGGTGAAGTGAAGCCAGATTCATCTCATACATTTAATGTCATCACATATAAGACTTACAGACCCACGTCATCATAAACATCTGAGTCTGCAGTGATATAGACGTGTTCAGTTACTACTGTATGCAATGTTCATGTAGCCTATCATACTTCATCTTCAAATGATATAGAGCGGTGGATAGCACTGATTGATTAGTATTAGCTGTGACAAGGTGTGTAACAATCAGTCTAATTGCTGAGTAAGTATATAAATAGTGCAGTGACACTCATGTGTAATGCTGCACAGTGGATGCTCTGGCACTGCTGAAGATCACACAGACTGTGGATCAGGATAGAGAGAGTTTTTAGGGACCACCAAGATTTCCTGGCCCATAATGATGACTGGCTAATAAGCTGATTTAGATACCACAGAGCAGTGCTCTTGGATCTTTGCGTTGAACTGGCAGTAAAGGTGCTGACAAACTCAGAGGTTTCTGGCAACCGGCTCCTTCCAGCGGGAATAAGCTAACAGGATGATTAGCAATATATAATGTTACACTTTCTGTCTAAAGCCCCTTTTGGGTATGACATAATACAGTTAAACTCTGTTCTTAGGTCTGGGATATCGCAGCCATCCCTCAGCACAATACTGCCAGCCATGTTGGATGGCTACATCAGGGTTCCTTACACTGTGGGTGAACAGGCCAACATTGAAAGGCTCTGCAGCAATGTCCAGTTTCCCAAATGTAATCGGCGCAAATGACACTCTGCACTCACGTTGCTATAAAAGCCCCGAGTGAAAATGAAAAAAATGTGCCCACAGTCAGAGTAGAAATTATTTGTTCCTCAAACATGGTTTTGACAAATTTAGCGGCACGATGGCCTGGGTCAACACATGACTCATTCATCCTGACGCAGCTTCTTCGTCTTCTTTGGTTTCGGTAGACTTTACACCTCCAAGGCCTATCTCTGCCCCCTCTGACGCACAGCCGTGTCGGGAAAAGACTGCAGGCTGGCAATGCAAAAACATTCATGAGGTACTTTGCATTGACCATTCATGGTCACGTGGGTGTGTAGAGGGCGGGATGTGAGGTAAAACCACCTGCACAACTTTCCAGGGGGACTGAGATTTATAAAAAGAAAAGTGCTTGCAAGTGTGCGCACGCACGGTTTTATAAATCAGAGTTTTATTTTGCGAACGCCATTTTCAGCTTTTGGGTGCACGTTCACTTTTAGTCTGGATCCTACGCAATGTTTTATAAATGAGGCCCCTGGTCATTCAGGAACATTTCTTCACACCTCTCTTCTTCTCCTCCTGCTCTTCCTCTTCCTCTTCCTCCTGCTCTTCCTCCTTCTCCTCCTCCTCTTCCTCCTCCTGCTCCTCCATTTCCTCCTCCTCCTCCTCCTCCTCCTATTCTTTCTTCTCTCCCTCTTCCTCTTCCTCCTCCTCCTCCTCCTCCTCCTCCTCTTCCTACTCCTCCTCCTTGTCCTGTTCCTCCTCCTCCTCCTCTTCCTCCTCTTCCTCCTCTTCCTTATCCCTTCTCCTCCTTCTCCTCCTCTTCTCCCTTATCTTTCTCCTTGTCCTCCTCCTCCTCCTTCTCCCCCTGGTCTGTTTGCAGCAGCAGAGTCCGGTGGAGCAGCGCTACAAGGAGCTGCTTGCGCTCCGAGACGAGTACTTGAAGAAGCTGGAGGAGCTGCAGCTGTCTGACTCCGCCCTCTCCCCACGCCTGGCCAACAGCCCCGCCCCCAACACCTCACCCTCACCCTCGCCCTCCTCGCCGCCATCGCAGCAGTACACTCACCTGCACACTCCGCTGTGAGGGCCGCTCTCACCTACACTCTGTTGCACTTATGTCCTGTTGTGGTTTGTGTGTCACAGCGAGCTAATGATGCTAACGTGCAGTGCTAACACAGAATGCTAATAAGATGTAGATTAGACGGGGAGCTCCACCACCACACTGGTGACCACGATGACCATGACGACGACGATGATGACAATGATGATGATGATGATTTATGCAATATGTCACAGTACAGCCTTTTAACACTTTTCTACACACTCATCAAACTGAAGCCTTAAACACAAACAGTGGCTTTATGTGCAAGGGCTTCAACACGTGCACACGCACACAGGCGCACGGCAGGTTTATCAGGACGCCACACTGTCATTGGATAGAGGTTCAGCCCTGTGATTGGATCAGACTAAACCATAAACATACTCTAGCACCACATTTAAAGACTGAGCAGTGCAAAGATTATTGGAGCATTTTGGTTTTTGGTAACATCTGAGGGCCCAGCTTGGAGCCCTGAGGGACTCCAGAGCCCACCCTCCTCTGATTGGTCCTGTTACACTACACACTCACCGGCCACTTTATAAGGGACACCTGTTTCTACCAAGTCTGAAATCTTTGTGATGCTGGACCTGTCAGGCCATATCTCCATGACAGCATCACAGAGAATCTCCTGCTCCACCACATCCCAAAGCTGCTCTACTGGATTGAGATCTGGTGACTGTGGAGGCCACTGGAGTACAGTGAAGAAACCAGTGTGAGATGATCTGAGCTTTGAGACATGGAGCTGCTGGAAGTCTCCATCAGAAGATGGTCCACTGTGGTCATGAAGGGATGGACATGGTCAGCAACAATACCTAATTACGCTGAGGAGTTTGAACCATGCTCAGGTGGGACCAAGGGGCCACCAGCAGCAGTCTGAACCACTGATCCAAAGCAGGATGCATCCATGCTTTATGATGTTCACGCCTAAGTCTGAGCCTACCATCTGAAGACTCAGAGCAGGAGACACTTTTATGGTCTTCTGTTCAGTTTTGGTGAACTGTAGCCTTGGTGTCCTGTTCTCTAGCTGACAGGAGTGCACCTGGTGTGGTCTTCTGCTGCTGTAGTCCATCTGCTTCAAAGACTGGACGGTGCTGTGTGCTCAGAGATTGTCTTGGTTCTCCTCTGACCTCTGACATCAACAGTGCCCTGTTGGGGTCTTCTGCTCACTGGATATTTCCTCTTCTTCAGACCATCCTCCGTGTGATAATCCCAGCAGATCATCAGTTTCTGAAGCTCCAACAACCATGCCATATTCAGAGGCTATTAATTCTCCTTTCTTCTCCATCCTGACGCTTTATTTGAACTTCAGCAGGTCGCTGTGACCATGACTACCTGTCTCAGTGCATTGAGTTGCTGCCATGTGATTGGCAAAACAGCTATTTACATTTGTGAGCAGTTGAACAGGTATGCCTGATGAAGTGGCCAGTGAGTATGTACTGTAATGTTGGTGGTTGCTTCAGTAGATCTGTGATTGATCAAGGGGTTGACCTCAGACTTGCAGTCTGGTCTTCAGGGGACTGTTGCCAGGGTAACAAGGCCTCAACCACCAAAGGGTGTGGATATTAAACCTTAACGACCCTCTGTCTTGGATGCTCCTGCTCCTCCTGTTGGCGTCCTGTTTCCTGTGTGTCTTCGCCTGTGTCTCCCTGCTGCTGAGTGTGGTCTCCTGGGTCGAGGTGGGCGGTCTGTCAGGTGTGTTCGGGCTCCTCAAAGCTCTGACAGGAGCTTAGGAACCGTTCTCAGGATGTCAGAGGGACCGGTGATGTATCTTAGGACGCTTGAGGTCTGTCTTAGGGACATGTAGGGAATTTACGCGATGCTGGCCTCTGATCCTGAACATGCAACCAGTCTGGGTCCACAGCGGCCCCATGTCCATGTCCTGGGACAAAGAGCAGAGATAGGCCAACCGGCCTGCCTTTTAGATCAGACTGATGGTCCTGTGGGGACTCTCTGAGGGTCTGGAGCTCCGTGCTGTGGGACACCTGAAGACGTCTCCAAGTCTTTGGTTTCTCAGCTCAGTCCTGGATCAGTTCCTTTAGTCCAACAGCCTCTGAGGCCATATTCACAGAAGTCTGGGGGGACATGACTGCTGCTGCCACATTCAGGGACAGCCTTTGACGGACTCTGGGACGTCGCTGTGGACAGCCTGGTGGACAGCATTAAGGTGTTTTAGTATAGGTAAAGTCAAGAGACCTAAACAGTTGAGGAAAGAGTCCAGACCACCTCCATGTGCCCTCTGAAGTGTCCAGTCTGTGGCACTGAGACGTTCTCAGGAGGCTTCAGGACAGTCAGCTGGTTTCCAAATGTCCAAACTTTGTCTCAGTGCTGTAGACAGACAGGGTCAGAGTCACCAGGGTGACCTGAATTTAGTCCACTGAACAGACAGCGTTAACTCTTCCTATTTTTAACAATGAGTTGGTTTATTCATTTCTGACCAGGTTCCCTTTGAAAATGATCTTCATAAGCCTCCATCTTGGTTCTGGAGGTTCCTATAGGCCTGATAAAGCACATGATGCCGGCCTGTCCATTAAGCAGATGTCCCAGCTGGTGAAACCATGAAACTGTCCTCGCAGCAGCAGGACAGTCGATCTCAGGTCTTCTCATGGACAGGAGGCCCTGAACTGACCTTTTTCTCCAAAGATCTCTCATGAAGATCAAATTTTAAAGTCTCTGAGTTTGGTTTGAACTTCAGGAACAATCATGCCGCTGCTGAAATGCATCATTACTGTATCAGCCACGTTCACTTCAGCTAAACGCCACTATTTAAGCTAACAATATACTCATCCTTAAAACACGGCCCTCATACGGCGAGGAGGCCAACCACCTGTTCACCATCTAAAACCTGGTGTTAGATTAACGACCCAGATGTTACTGAAGAAACTGGTCTGCAGTGTCAAGTCCTCAGTGTTTTAGTCCAAGAAGGTTCATTATGTCTATGCTGATAATTTGCTTGTACTTTCTTTTTTAACAGACAAGAAGGTTTTTTTAGGTGTTACAAGAAAACACAAAATCAGCCGTCACAGATCACTGCGAGAGAGAAAATCCCATCATGGACTGTAATAATGCTAAAGTCATCTGCACTGAGAGCAATAGACACCAACGCTTGATCATGAAGCAGTAGAAATCAGGAATTGTGCCCACAGGACGATGAACCAGGACAAGGGGCATACATACTGTCACACACCTGGAATGCTGTCCTGGAGGAGCGACCAGACAGCAGGAGGCGTATCGACCTGTCAAATCTGACAGGATGATCATGCCTCCGTAAGATCAACTGAAAAAAGGACGTCATACTAACATCAGGTGACACTTCTGACGAAGACGGAAGATTTCCGCTGAAACATGTAAAGGTATGAACTAAAAAACCTTCTTGTCTGTTAAAAAAGAAAGTACAAGGATGGTCCTCAGCAATGTTTGATTGGGTTGGAAACAGAGTGACGGACTGACGACCTTGTCCTCTCGTCCACACTGATATCACTCATGAGATGTAGGACATCTGAGGCTCAGCAGACTTGGGCTGGTCCAGGGGGACCTTCAGTATTTTTACACATTTCATTGGTGCTTACGCAAGCTTTCTTACTGTAGCTATCAGCCAAATTCATCAAACAATGCACTGCTCTGTGGGTCCCCCCCCCGTTGGGTCCTCCTGTGGTTCAGAAGGTCTCACTCTCAGAAGAGCTGGACTCTAATCAGACCAGAGTCCATCTGAGCTTCACACCCTGAAATAAAGAACATCCAACAGAACTAGTTTGGCTTTAATGGCGACTCTCAACAGTTTGATGATGATATTTAGAAACTAAAACCAAGACGGGAAAAAGAACCAGGTCTCTGAAGGCCTCTGCAACTCCCAGGGGGACAGGACTATTTCAGAGGTGTCCACATGGGGACGGACACAAATCCACAAGGACATCAGGAAGAATAAAGAAAACTGCTCCATGCAGGATTGTTAAAGCAGAGGAGAACCTCAGGAGCTGCTTCAGGACCTTCAGGAGAAGCTCCACAGCTCCACACCATCTTCATCCAAACATCATCTTCACATCCATCACCTCTTACATCTGGAAGACTTTGGGCTGCTGAGATACAAACACCATGATGGAGGTCTGGACTGTGAAGGATGAGGGCTCCGTCAGATCAGGCTCACCGGATGTGAAGCTTCAGAACGATTGAAAAAATGAAAACGGTGAAATGGCGTGGCTGCTCAGTGCACAGGCCCTCAGATGTCTTCAGGTCGGTTTGGTGATGACCCAACGGGTCGGGTATTCAGGGGCCATGAAACGGTCTTATGATCCAAATAATTTGTAAAATGACATTCAAATGTTGATTTGACCCTCAAAGCTACAAACACAAACCTCTGCTTCAGTCACATCCAGACCTGATCGAAGGAACGACCCCAGAACCAAAGCAGCACCAGCGTCTCTTATCTGACCTGTGCTGGATCTTATTCCATACTCTGAGGGAGGACTGATTGACTCTGCTCTCCTGTTGGAGCTTCACTGAACCCCCCCCCCCCCCCCCCCCCCCCCCGGTCCACGAGCTTATGAGCTCCCCCCCTCTTGTCAGTAGATCATGAGTTTGATCTCCATGGCTGGATCATCTGGTGGTGCTCCTCTTGGTTGATTGGATGTTGGTTCCCAGTGAGCTGCACAAACTTCTGGAGGCTTGAATGTCCTCAGTCCCTCCTCATGTCTCACTTGTCCTCAGAACCCCTTAGTCCATGAAGAAGCATAGGTCACTTGTTGTCAAAGACCTATAGGTGGAGGTCTCTTGAAGCTCTGGTGTGTGTGCTAGTGTGTCCACCTCCATCTGAAGTAGGTGCAATAAGTCATAGTCTTGGTGTGTCAGGTCCTGTCCAGATTTGTGCCTTGACTCCTGTCAGCATCACCTCCACCTCAGCAGGCTCTGAAGGAGACGTGTTTGGGGTCCTCTGCTTGGTCTTTAGAGCTCCAAAGGATGACAACGGGCCTTCTGACAGCCTCTTAGATGTGTAGAAGTTTGACGGACACCAGAGTCCACGGTCTGAGAGTACTGGTATTAGTGCACCTCAGACCGTGTCCTCAGGGGTATAACAGACAATCAGCTCCAAGCAGTGGTGTCCTGCTGGAGTGTCCCAGCAGCCTGGACCTGCAGGTGGACCCTGTCAGACTGTCTCTGCTGGACTTCACCGTCAGCTGGTGAAGTCCAGCAGAGCCTGCATGTCTCCGAGTTCAGATCTTAAACCTTTGAGGTAAAACCCAATCTGGCCTGGACTTAAGCTGGATGTCTCCACAGTTTGACCTTGAGTTGGTCCCAGACAGGACCCGGGTGTCCACAGTTTGATGTTTTGATGGTTGTTTGACCTGCGGACACTTTTGTTGGAGTCCAGGTTTTCCCTGGTGTTTTGGTGACCTACCTTCAGTTTCTGATCTGTGTGACCTGTGATTGAAGTTGTCTGAAGGCCCAAGTGTCCCCAAAGATTTGCCATCCCAGGGACTAGTGCCTCTTGAGTGGGCTGGTGGAGGTGGTCTGACGGGTCCTACCAAACCGATTCTGTGTCAACATCCACGTTTAAGTCTGATCTGGCTCAAATGGTTTATTGGGGAAACATCAGCAATGGGAAAAAGAGCCGTCTGTGGGCGGTTATGTTTTTAGGGAAAAAACAGATGAATCTATATTTTTTATTTTTTACTCTGTAAACCGTGATGTAATTACCTCAATCAAAACCTATTTTACTGCCTAAAGCTCTATTGTTGTAAAATACAATTATTTTATGTAGTGTACAATCGGACATTTTATAAAAAGGACAGTACTGTGGCTATGAAATGTGGATTTCTGCTCCTTTAGTGGTTTTGTTTGATTTAGGTCTAAAGACTGAAGATCTTCTCGATCTCCTCTGATGGATCTTCACCCTTAGAGGTGACCACAGATCTTTTCTGTCTTTACTTGGTTTGACTCTTTCTTCTGTTTTCTGGGGTTGTTGTAGTTTGAGGGTTTGTGTCATGATTTAGCCGGCTTTATAAAGCTCCAGATGTGTGAGGATCTTTTTGCTTCAACAAGGGAAGAGCTCAGAACTTTTCAGATGTTTCTTTGAACCCTGTTTTACTCTCTCCACACTCTGTTGGACGGCTCCAGTTCTGTAAATATTACTGATTAAATTAATTTAAGGTTTCAGGACTCCAGCCTCCGCTTCATTCATTTAACATGTTCTGTTTCAGGTCAAAGGAACCAGGGGGTCCACGGGGGAAGGGAGAGCCCAGGGGGTCCGAGAGGGTCTAGAGGGTTCAGAGGGTCCAGAGATGGCTCAGGGGGTTCACAGGGACCAGAGAGGGCCATGAGGTCCACAGGGTCCAACACGTCCTAAAGAGGAAGTTGCTGCAGGTACCAGGGTGTTCCCAGAGTCCTGGGCCCTCTCTGGTCATCGGGGGCTTTGTGGAAACATGACTCTGTGATTGGCTGTGGTTCAGTATTTTTTTGACATTAGTGACTTAGATAAAGTTCAGTACAAATGTTAACCTCTGTGAATTATCAAGTTTTTATAGAATTCTTTATAATGTAAAATCTGGGATGAGTAACAATATTTAAAAAAAAAAAAAAAAATTTGTAAACTGATTACTTATTTAGTAAACAAGTGTTTACATATTTATGTTTTTTACAGTAATTTATCAAATATTAATGTCTTTATTTCAAAAGAACAGTTTGATGTTAAGTAAAAAGCACAAGTTATATGGAGAGTATAAGCTTTGGTTTTATTGAATTTATTACATTTTTGTGGGGGTAGTAATGTGGTGCAGAATAAGGAGCTTTCATCAGGTCAGTGTGGAACAACAATATGACAGACCGACCTAAAAACTCTCCAGCTGGTCCCTGTGCTTCAGGGAGACTCTGCTCTGGTTCTTGACTCAAGCCAACTGAGCTCTGGTGCACAGGCAAAGGGGGGCAGGGGGGCTGTAATGGTTTTTGCCCAGCGCCCCCCAAAGTTCTGGGGCCACCCCTGCATCCTACATTTATCTCTCCCATCTCCATGATCTTCTTCTTCTTGCATCAAGCCATCCCTCCTTTATATCATCTCCTCCTCCCCCTCCATCATTATCTCCTCCTTCATCACCTCCTTCTCCACCATTATTATCTCCTCCATCATTGTCTCTCCTCCTCCATCATCACTTCCATCATTATCTCCTCCTCCATCACCTCCATCATCACCCCCTCCATCATTATCTTCTCCTCCTCCTCCTCCTCCGGTAAACAGGCGGAGTCTGAGGAGGAAGCTCAAACATCAGACTGAGAGGAAACCACAGGGTCACATTCTGTAAAACGTAAATAGTCAGACCTGAACGCAGAGCAGGACCCGAACAAAGACCAGCCTGGACCCATAACCGAGCCTCCGGACTGTGAACCAGCTTTAGCACAGACCCAGACCTCGGAGCAGACGCCCCCACTTGCCTCTCTGATCGCCCAGGCACAGTGAAGGGCTGAGGATGGACAAACAGGCCGGGGCTCTCGGAGGTCCTGACGGGGGAGGACCGAACAGAAGGCCGTGGGGCTCCCCAACATCTGGAGCAGCAGCTGGAGAAACCCCGGAGAGGTGAGGCACGATAAAACACGGTCCAAAACATCTAGCACACCCGCCTGAAAAAAATGTCCATATTTGTTTCTCATGAAACCGTAAACATTAATAATCGGTGTCTGAAAGATTTTATATTGAATTCGGCGTTGGTTGAAGACACCAATCAGGACTTTTTACTTTAATATTTCAGATTTTATGAGCGGCGCTTTGGTCTCTTCCGCCTGAACTGGTACGGTATTATCCGGATACTAAAACATGTATTACACGTGCCTCTTAAGTATCCGTAATATTCGGTCTCTTA
>JBAMNC010001969.1:0-85000 GCA_037902135.1 Cetoscarus ocellatus | reverse complement strand
CAGGGACATCGCCTCCTGGTGTCTAAACCAGGGACAAATCCTCCATGTGTCTAAACCAGGAACGGCTCCTCCTGGTGTCTAAACCAGGGACGTTGCCTCCTGGTGTCTAAATCAGGAATGGCCTCTCCTGGTGTCTAAACCAGGGACCGCTCCTCCTGGTGTCTACATCAGGGACTTTGCCTCCTGGTGTCCAAACCAGGGACGTCGCCTCTTGGTGTCTAAATCAGGGACGTCGCCTCCTGGTGTCTACATCAGGGACTTCCCCTCCTGGTGTCTAAACCAGGGATGGCTCCTCCTGGTGTCTAAACCAGGGACGTCGCCTCCTGGTGTCTAAATCAGGAACATCTCCTCCTGGTGTCCAAACCAGGGACGCCACCTCCTGGTGTCTAAACCAGGGATGGCTCCTCCTGGTATCTGAACCATGGACATCATCTCCTGGTGTCTAAACCAGGGATGGCACCTCCCGGTGTCTAAACCAGGGACGTCGCCTCCTGGTGTCTACATCAGGGACTTCGCCTCCTGGTGTCTAAACCAGGGACGGCTCCTCCTGGTATCTGAACCATGGACATCGCCTCCTGGTGTCTAAACCAGGGATGGCTCTTCTTGGTGTCTAAACCAGGGACGTCGCCTCCTGGTGTCTAAACCAGGGACGGCTCCGCCTTGTGTCTAAACCAGGGACATCGCCTCCTGGTGTCTACATCAGGGACTTCACCTCCTGGTGTCTAAACCAGGAACAGCTCCTCCTGGTGTCTTAACCAGAGACGTCGCCTCCTGTTGTCTACATCAGGGAGGACTCCTCATGGTGTCCAAACCAGGGTCATCGCCTCCTGGTGTCTAAACCAGGAATGGCTCCTCCTGGTGTCTAAACCAGGAACGGCCTCTCCTGGTGTCTAAACCAGGGACGTTGCCTCGTGTTGTCTAAATCAGGGACGGCTCTGCCTGGTGTCTAAACCAGTGATGTTGCCTCCTGGTGTCTTAATCAGGGACTTCGCCTCCTGGTGTCCAAACCAGGGACAGCTTCTCCTGGTATCTAAACCATGGACATCGCCTCCTGGTGTCTTAACCAGGGACGGCTCCTCCTGGTGTCTAAATCTGGGTTGACTCCTCCTGGTGTCTAAACCAGGAACGGCTCCTCCTGGTGTCTAAACCAGGGACGTCGCCTCCTGGTGTCTTAATCAGGGACGACTCCTCCTGTTGTCCAAACCAGGGACATCGCCTCCTGGTGTCTAAACCAGGGACAAATCCTCCATGTGTCTAAACCAGGAACGGCTCCTCCTGGTGTCTAAACCAGGGACGTTGCCTCCTGGTGTCTAAATCAGGAATGGCCTCTCCTGGTGTCTAAACCAGGGACCGCTCCTCCTGGTGTCTACATCAGGGACTTTGCCTCCTGGTGTCCAAACCAGGGACGTCGCCTCTTGGTGTCTAAATCAGGGACGTCGCCTCCTGGTGTCTACATCAGGGACTTCCCCTCCTGGTGTCTAAACCAGGGATGGCTCCTCCTGGTGTCTAAACCAGGGACGTCGCCTCCTGGTGTCTAAATCAGGAACATCTCCTCCTGGTGTCCAAACCATGGACGCCACCTCCTGGTGTCTAAACCAGGGATGGCTCCTCCTGGTGTCTAAACCAGGGACGTCGCCTCCTGGTGTCTACATCAGGGACTTCGCCTCCTGGAGTCTAAACCAGGGACGGCTCCTCCTGGTATCTGAACCATGGACATCGCCTCCTGGTGTCTAAACCAGGAACGGCTCCTCTTGGTGTCTAAACCAGGGACTTCGCCTCCTGGTGTCTAAACCAGGGATATTGCCTCCTGTTGTCTAAATCAGGGACAGCTCCTCCTGGTGTCCAAACCAGGGAAGTTGCCTCCTGGTGTCTCAACCAGGGGCGGCTCCTCCTGGTATCTTAACCATGGACATTGCCTCCTGGTGTCTAAACCAGGGACAACTCTTCCTGGTGTCTAAACCAGGAATGGCTCCTCCTAGTATCTAAACCATGGACATTACTTCCTGGTGTCTAAACCAGGGACAACTCCTCCTGGTGTCTAAACCAGGAACGGCTTCTCCTGGTGTCTAAACCAGGGATGTTGCCTCCTGGTGTCTAAATCAGGGACAGCTCCTCCTGGTGTCTAAACCAGGGACGGCTCCTCCTGATGTCTACATCAGGGACCTGCTTCCTGGTGTCTAAGCCAGGGACGTCACCTCCTGGTGTCTAAATCAGGAACGACTCCTCCTGGTGTCCAAACCAGGGACATCGCTTCCTGGTGTCTAAGCCAGGGATGGCTCCTCCTGGTGTCTAAACCAGGAACGGCCTCTCCTGGTGTCTTAAACCATGGACATTGCCTCCTGGTGTCTCAATCAGGGACGGCTCCGCCTGGTGTCTTACCCAGGGATGTCGCCTCCTGGCGCTGCCTCCTGGTGTCTAAACCAGGGACGGCTCTTCTGTACTTTTGCCTGAGAGTCAGCACACAGGGCTCACTCTGTGTTTGTGCCTGAGAGTCAGTGCGCTGGGCTGACCAAGCTCCAGCCTTTAGGGTCATGTGACACAGCTAGAGCGCAGACACTCTTCAGATTTACTAAGGGAACATAATATCTAAGAACATCAGCATAGTGCATTAAGTTTTAGATAAGTGTTGTACCTGTCCATCAATCTGTCAACACGACAGACTGATAACAGACGTCCTCCACAGCAGGAAAACTCCTCCTCATCTGCTCCAGAGGGTCCTGCAAAGCACATCCAGACTTTGTCGGAAGTCCAGTTTGTTAAAATTTGGATCCCTTTTTTAGTTTTTGTTTTAAGGTTGCCCCAAAATGTGCGAAATCCCCTGAAAACTTTAGCCCATGTTCAGAGAGACTGATGAAGTCAAAGACAGACAGTGAAGGGGACGGCCCCAAGAAGACCGGTTCCTCACCCTTACTTCTCTGAGGAACTGTAGACTTTCTTCAGGGGTCAGAGGGGATTTTGGCACATTTTGGGAACCCCTCACTTGTTTGTCTGTGCCACTCCTCCTCCATTATGGGAGCGGGGGTCTGCTTGTGGTCTCCAGGCTGCTGGCTGTCCGTCCTGGCTCTGTCCTCCCTGTCCTTCTATGATCCTCTTTCAGAGTGACCCATCAGATATGATATGTTCATGTGTCCTGTGTCCTCAGGTCTCTAACCTGCAGGTCTCCAAGAGGATCACTCCCCGGGTAAGACCTCTGTCTGCTCACAAATCACAGGGCTCTCCACAAGCACCTGCTGCCAGCCAATCAGCGGACAGCTGCTCTATCCTGTCATTGACTTTAGATGGAGGGGCATTAGGAAAGACTTTCTGGAATGAGAAACACAGTTTAATGTTTGAGATCAGCCTCTCTCCCTGCAGACCCCCAGGTACACCTGAGAACTGAGACCTGCTGCCCCCTTACAGTCTTCTCTGTGTGGGACAGAAATCAGGGATGGGACAGTTTTCATTAAAATAAGACCTGTTCAGAATGACCTCCAGGTTTCACACTCACCTGTGAATGAGGCCATTTCCAGGCCTGAGTCCAGATCAACAGGGACCAAGAACCAGAGTCTTCATCACTCCGGACTTTAGAGCCATGAAGATCCAGACCTTCTCTGCATGCTGACACAAATTAAGCAGAGACACTAAAGTCAACCATCTTCTTCTTTTACCTCCTTATCTATCTCTGTCTCTGTCTCTGTCTCCATGCTGGCTCTCTGCAGCAGGACTCTCTGGATGAGGGGCTGTGTTACCGTGACGACAGTGACCCTGAGCATCCCGCCAACGCTTCGGCAAGTTTCCTTTCAGCCTTTACTGCTCTGTCTCCTTCAACCTTCACTCTGTCCTCCCCTCTGTCTTCTTCAACCTTCACTCTGTCCTCCCCTCTTTCTCCTTCAACCTTCACTCTGTCCTCTTTTCTGTCTCCTTCAACCTTCACTCTGTCCTCTCCTCTGTCTCCTTCAACCTTCACTCTGTCCTCCCCTCTGTCTCCTTCAACCTTCACTCTAAACTCTCCTCTGTCTCCTTTAACCTTCACTCTGTCCTTTTCACTGTCTCCTGCAACCTTCACTCTGTCCTCTCCTCTGTCTTTTTCGACCCTTACTCTGCCCTCTACTCTGACTCCTCCAACCCTTACTCTGTCCTCTACTCTGATTCCTTCAACCTTCACTCTAACCTCTCCTCTGTCTCCTTCCACCTTCACCCTAACCTCTCCTCTGTCTCCTTCAAGTCTCACTCTGTCCTCTCCTCTGTCTCCTTTATCCTTCACCTTGTCCTTTTCTCGTTCTCCTTCCACCTTCACTCTAACCTCTCCTCTGTCTCCTCCAACCTTCACTCTGTCCTCTCCTCTGTCTCCTGCAACCTTCACTCTGTCCTTTCTTCTGTCTCCTGCAACCTTCACTCTGTCCTTTCCTCTGCATCCTGCAACCTTCACTCTGTCCTTTCCTCTGTCTCCCTTCAGCCTTCACTCTGTCCTTTCCTCTGTCTCCTTCACCCTTACTCTCGCCTCTCCTCTATGTCCTTCAACCTTCACTCTGACCTCTCCTCTGTCTCCATTTTTCTTGACTTTGTTTTTTTCGCTGTCTCCTTCCTCCTTCACTCTGACTTCTCTTCTGTCTCCTTTAACCTTCCCTTTGTCCTTTTTTTTCTGTCTCCTTCAACCTTCACTCTAACCTCTCCTCTGTATCCTTTAACCTTCACTCTGTCCTCTCCTCTGTCTTTTTCGACCCTCACTCTGCCCTCTACTCTGACTCCTCCATCCCTCACTCTGTCCTCTACTCTGACTCCTTCAACCTTCACTCTAACCTCTCCTCTGTCTCCTTTAACCTTCACTCTAACCTCTCCTCTGTCTCCTTCAACCTTCACTCTAACCTCTCCTCTGTCTCCTTCAACCTTCACTCTTTCCTTTCCTCTGTCTCCTTCACTCTGTCCTCTCCTCTGTCTCCTTCAACCTTCACTCCGTCCTCCCCTGTCTCCTTCAACCTTCACTCTGTCCTTTCCTCTGTCTCCTTCAACCTTCACTCTAACCTCTCCTCTGTCTCCTTCAACCTTCACTCTAACCTCTCCTCTGTCTCATTCAACCTTCACTCTGTCCTCCCCTCTGTCTCCTTCAACCATTACTCTTTCCTTTCCTCTGTCTCCTTCAACCTTAACTATGACCTCTCCTCTGTCTCCTTCAACCTTCACTCTAACCTCTCCTTTGTCTCCTTCAAGTCTCACTCTGTCCTCTCCTCTGTCTCCTTTATCCTTAACCTTGTCCTTTTCTCGTTCTCCTTCCACCTTCACTCCAACCTCTCCTCTGTCTCCTTCAAGCCTCGCTCTGTCCTCTCCTCTGTCTCCTTCAACCTTCACTCTGTCCTTTCCTCTGTCTCTTTCAACCTTCACTCTAACCTCTCCTCTGTCTCTTTCAACCTTCACTCTAACCTCTCCTCTGTCTCCTTCAACCTTCACTCTGTCCTCTCCTCTGTCTCCTTCTACCTTCACTTTGTCCTTTCCTCTGTCTCCTGTAACCTTCACTCTGTCCTTTCTTCTCTCACCTGCAACCTTCACTCTGTCCTTTCCTCTGTCTCCATTTTTCTTCACTTTGTTCTTTTCTCTGTCTCTTTCCTCTTTCACTGTAACCTCTCCTCTGTCTCCTTTAACCTTCCCTTTGTCCTGTTTTTTCTGTTTCTTTCAACCTTCACTCTGTCCTCTCCTCTGTATCCTTTAACCTTTTCTCTGTCCTCTCCTCTGACTTTTTCGACCCTCACTCTGCCCTCTACTCTGTCTCCTTCAACCTTCACTCTGTCCTCTACTCTGACTCCTTCTACCTTCACTTTGTCCTTTCCTCTGTCTCCTGTAACCTTCACTCTGTCCTTTCTTCTCTAACCTGCAACCTTCACTCTGTCCTTTCCTCTGCATCCTGCAACCTTCACTCTGTCCTTTCCTCTGTCTCCCTTCAACCTTCACTCTGTCCTTTCTTCTCTAACCTGCAACCTTCACTCTGTCCTTTCCTCTGCATCCTGCAACCTTCACTCTGTCCTTTCCTCTGTCTCCCTTCAACCTTCACTCTAACCTCTCCTGTCTCCTTTTTTCTTGACTTTGTTTTTTTCGCTGTCTCCTTCCTCCTTCACTCTGACCTCTCTTCTGTCTCCTTTAACCTTCCCTTTGTCCTTTTTTTTCTGTCTCCTTCAACCTTCACTCTAACCTCTCCTCTGTGTCCTTTAACCTTCACTCTGTCCTCTCCTCTGTCTTTTTCAACCCTCACTCTGCCCTCTACTCTGTCTCCTCCATCCCTCACTCTGTCCTCTACTCTGACTCCTTCAACCTTCACTCTAACCTCTCCTCTGTCTCCTTTAACCTTCACTCTAACCTCTCCTCTTTCTCCTTCAACGTTCACTCTAACCTCTCCTCTGTCTCCTTTATCCTTCCCTTTGTCCTTTTCTCTGTCTCCTTCCACCTTCACTCCAACCTCTCCTCTGTCTCCTTCAAGCCTGGCTCTGTCCTCTCCTCTGTCTCCTCCTCTGTCTCCTTCAACCTTTACTCTGTCCTTTCCTCTGTCTCTTTCAACCTTCACTCTAACCTTTCCTCTGTCTCCTTCAAGCCTCACTTCGTCCTCTCCTCTGTCTCATTCAACCTTTACTCTTTTCTTTCCTCTGTCTCCTTCACTCAGTCCTCTTCCCTGTCTCCTGCAACCTTCACTCTGTCCTTTCCTCTGTCTCCCTTCAGCCTTCACTCTGTCCTCTCCTCTGTCTCCTTCAACGTTCACTCTGTCCTTTCCTCTGTCTCTTTCAACCTTCACTCTAACCTCTCCTCTGTCTCCTTCAACCTTCACTCTAACCTCTCCTCTGTCTCCTTCAACCTTCACTCTAACCTCTCCTCTATCTCCTTCAACCTTCACTCTGTCCTTTCCTCTGTCTCTTTCAACCTTCACTCTAACCTCTCCTTTGTCTCCTTCAACCTTCACTCTTTCCTTTCCTCTGTCTCCTTCACTCTGTCCTCTCCTCTGTCTCCTTCAACCTTCACTCCGTCCTCCCCTGTCTCCTTCAACCTTCACTCTGTCCTTTCCTCTGTCTCCTTCAACCTTCACTCTAACCTCTCCTCTGTCTCCTTCAACCTTCACTCTAACCTCTCCTCTGTCTCATTCAACCTTCACTCTGTCCTCCCCTCTGTCTCCTTCAACCATTACTCTTTCCTTTCCTCTGTCTCCTTCAACCTTAACTATGACCTCTCCTCTGTCTCCTTCAACCTTCACTCTAACCTCTCCTTTGTCTCCTTCAAGTCTCACTCTGTCCTCTCCTCTGTCTCCTTTATCCTTAACATTGTCCTTTTCTCGTTCTCCTTCCACCTTCACTCCAACCTCTCCTCTGTCTCCTTCAAGCCTCGCTCTGTCCTCTCCTCTGTCTCCTTCAACCTTCACTCTGTCCTTTCCTCTGTCTCTTTCAACCTTCACTCTAACCTCTCCTCTGTCTCTTTCAACCTTCACTCTAACCTCTCCTCTGTCTCCTTCAACCTTCACTCTGTCCTCTCCTCTGTCTCCTTCTACCTTCACTTTGTCCTTTCCTCTGTCTCCTGTAACCTTCACTCTGTCCTTTCTTCTCTCACCTGCAACCTTCACTCTGTCCTTTCCTCTGTCTCCATTTTTCTTCACTTTGTTCTTTTCTCTGTCTCTTTCCTCTTTCACTCTGACCTCTCCTCTGTCTCCTTTAACCTTCCCTTTGTCCTGTTTTTTCTGTTTCTTTCAACCTTCACTCTGTCCTCTCCTCTGTATCCTTTAACCTTTTCTCTGTCCTCTCCTCTGACTTTTTCGACCCTCACTCTGCCCTCTACTCTGTCTCCTTCAACCTTCACTCTGTCCTCTACTCTGACTCCTTCTACCTTCACTTTGTCCTTTCCTCTGTCTCCTGTAACCTTCACTCTGTCCTTTCTTCTCTCACCTGCAACCTTCAATCTAACCTGTCCTCTGTCTCCATTTTTCTTCACTTTGTTCTTTTCTCTGTCTCCTTCCTCCTTCACTCTGACCTCTCCTGTGTCTCCTTTAACCTTCCCTTTGTCCTTTTTTTTCTGTCTCCTTCAACCTTCACTCTAACCTCTCCACTGTATCCTTTAACCTTTTCTCTGTCCTCTCCTCTGACTCCTCCAACTCTCACTCTGCCCTCTACTCTGACTCCTTCAACCTTCACTCTAACCTCTACTCTGACTCCTTCAACCTTCACTCTAACCTCTCCTCTGTCTCCTTCAACCTTCACTCTAACCTCTCCTCTGTCTCCTTTATCCTTCACCTTGTCTTTTTCTCTGTCTCCTTCCACCTTCACTCTAACCTCTCCTCTGTCTCCTTCGAGCCTCACTCTGTCCTCTCCTCTGTCTCCTTCAACCTTTACTCTGTCCTTTCCTCTGTCTCTTTCAACCTTCACTCTAACCTCTCCTCTGTCTTCTTTAACCTTCAACCTTCACTCTAAACTCTCCTCTATCTCCTTCAACCTTCACTCTAACCTCTCCTCTGTCTCCTTCAACCTTTACTCTTTCCTTTCCTCTGTCTCCTTCACTCTGTCCTCTCCTCTGTCTCCTCCAACCTTCACTCTGTCCTCTCCCCTGTCTCCTGCAACCTTCAATCTGTCCTTTCCTCTGTCTCCTGCAACCTTCACTCTGTCCTTTCCTCTGTCTCCTTCAACCTTGACTCTGTCCTCCCCTCTGTCACCATCAACCTTCACTCTAACCTCTCCCCTGTCTCCTGCAACCTTCAATCTGTCCTTTCCTCTGTCTCCTGCAACCTTCACTCTGTCCTTTCCTCTGTCTCCTTCAACCTTGACTCTGTCCTCCCCTCTGTCACCATCAACCTTCACTCTAACCTCTCCTCTGTCTCCTTTATCCTTCACCTTGTCTTTTTCTCTGTCTCCTTCCACCTTCACTCTAACCTTTCCTCTGTCTCCTGCAAACTTCACTCTGTCCTCTCCTCTGTCTCCTCCAACCTTCACTCTGTCCTCTCCTCTGTCTCCTGCAACCTTCACTCTGACCTCTCCTCTGTCTCCTTTAACCTTCCCTTTGTCCTTTTTTTTCTGTCTCCTTCAACCTTCACTCTAACCTCTCCTCCGTCTCCTTTTTTCTTCACTTTGTTCTTTTCTCTGTCTCCTTCCTCCTTCACTCTGACCTCTCCTCTGTCTCCTTTAACCTTCCCTTTGTCCTTTTTTTTCTGTCTCCTTTAACCTTCACTCTAACTTCTCCTCTGTATCCTTTAACCTTTTCTCTGTCCTCTCCTCTGACTCCTCCAACCCTCACTCTGTCCTCTACTCTGACTCCTTCAACCTTCACTCTAACCTCTCCTCTGTCTCCTTCAACCTTCACTCTCACCTCTCCTCTGTCTCCTTTATCCTTCACCTTGTCGTTTTCTCTGTGTCCATCCACCTTCACTCCAACCTCTCATCTGTCTCCTTCAACCTTCACTCTGTCCTTTCCTCCGTCTCCTTCAACCTTCACTCTGTCCTTTCCTCTGACTCTTTCAAACTTCACTCTAACCTCTCCTCTGTCTCCTTCAACCTTCACTCTAACCTCTCCTCTATCTCCTTCAACCTTCACTCTGTCCTTTTCTCTGTCTCTTTCAACCTTCACTCTAACCTGTCCTCTGTCTCCTTCAACCTTCACTCTAACCTCTCCTCTGTCTCCTTCAAACTTCACTCTAACCTCTCCTCTGTCTCCTTCAACCTTCACTCTAACCTCTCCTCTATCTCCTGCAACCTTCGATCTGTCCTTTCCTCCGTCTCCTGCAACCTTCACTCTGTCCTTTCCTCTGTCTCCTTCAACCTTGACTCGATCCTCTCCTCTGTCTCCTTCAACCTTCACTCTAACCTCTCCTCTGTCTCCTTCAACCTTCACTCTAACCTCTCCTCTGTCTCCTTCCACCTTCACTCTAACCTCTCCTCTGTCTCCTTCAACCTTCACTCTAACCTCTCCTCTGTCTCCTTCCACCTTCTCTGTCCTCTCCTCTGTCTCTTTCAACCCTCACTCTGTCCTCTACTCTGACTCCTTCCATCTTCACTCTAACCTCTCCTATGTCTCCTTTATCCTTCAACTTGTCCTTTTTTCTGTCTCCTTCCACCTTCACTCTAACCTCTCCTCTGTCCTCTTCGAGCCCCTGTCCTCTCCTCTGTCTCCTTCAACCTTTACTCTTTCCTTTCCTCTGTCTCCTTCACTCTGTCCTCTCCTCTGTCTCCTCCAACCTTCACTCTGTCCTCTCCCCTGTCTCCTGCAACCTTCAATCTGTCCTTTCCTCTGTCTCCTGCAACCTTCACTCTGTCCTTTCCTCTGTCTCCTTCAACCTTGACTCTGTCCTCCCCTCTGTCACCATCAACCTTCACTCTAACCTCTCCTCTGTCTCCTTTAACCTTCCCTTTGTCCTTTTCTCTGTCTCCTTCCACCTTCACTCTGACCTCTCCTCTGTCTCCTACGATCCCCTGTCCTCTCCTCTGTCTCCTTCAACCTTTACTCTTTTCTTTCCTCTGTCTCCTTCACTCTAACCTCTTCACTGTCTCCTGCAACCTTCACTCTGTCCTTTCCTCTGTCTCTTTCAACCTTCACTCTAACCTCTCCTCTGTCTCCTTCAACCTTCACTCTAACCTCTCCTCTATCTCCTTCAACCTTCACTCTCACCTCTCCTCTGTCTCCTTCAACCTTTACTCTTTCCTTTCCTCTGTCTCCTTCACTCTGTCCTCTCCTCTGTCTCCTCCAACCCTCACTCTGTCCTCTCCCCTGTCTCCTGCAACCTTCAATCTGTCCTTTCCTGTCTCCTGCAACCTTCACTCTGTCCTTTCCTCTGTCTCCTTCAACCTTGACTCTGTCCTCTACTCTGTCTCCTTCAACTTTACTCTAACCTCTCCTCTGTCTCCTTTAACCTTCCCTTTGTCCTTTTCTCTGTCCCTATCAACCTTCACACTAACCTCTCCTCTGTCTCCTTTAACCTTCCCTTTGTCCTTTTCTCTGTCCCTATCAACCTTCACTCTAACCTCTCCTCTGTCTCCTTCGAGCCTCACTCTGTCCTCTTCTGTGTCTCCTTCAACCTTTACTCTTTTTTTTTCCTCTGTCTCCTTCACTCTGTTCTTTCCTCTGTCTCCTCCAACCTTCACTCTGTCCTCTCCTCTGTCTCCTTCAACCTTTACTCTAACCTCTCCTCTGTCTCCTTCAAGCCTCACTTCGTCCTCTCCTCTGTCTCATTCAACCTTTCCTCTGTCCTCTCCTCTGTCCCCTTCACTCTGTCCTCTTCCCTGTCTCTTGCAACCTTCACTCTGTCCTCTCCTCTGTCTCCTGCAAACTTCACTCTGTCCTCTCCTCTGTCTCCTCCAACCTTCACTCTGTCCTCTCCTCTGTCTCCTGCAACCTTCACTCTGACCTCTCCTCTGTCTCCTTTAACCTTCCCTTTGTCCTTTTTTTTCTGTCTCCTTCAACCTTCACTCTAACCTCTCCTCCGTCTCCTTTTTTCTTCACTTTGTTCTTTTCTCTGTCTCCTTCCTCCTTCACTCTGACCTCTCCTCTGTCTCCTTTAACCTTCCCTTTGTCCTTTTTTTTCTGTCTCCTTTAACCTTCACTCTAACTTCTCCTCTGTATCCTTTAACCTTTTCTCTGTCCTCTCCTCTGACTTTTCCACCCTCACTCTGCCCTCTACTCTGACTCCTCCAACCCTCACTCTGTCCTCTACTCTGACTCCTTCAACCTTCACTCTAACCTCTCCTCTGTCTCCTTCAACCTTCACTCTCACCTCTCCTCTGTCTCCTTTATCCTTCACCTTGTCGTTTTCTCTGTGTCCATCCACCTTCACTCCAACCTCTCATCTTTCTCCTTCAACCTTCACTCTGTCCTTTCCTCCATCTCCTTCAACCTTCACTCTGTCCTTTCCTCTGTCTCCTTCAACCTTGACTCTGTCCTCCCCTCTGTCACCATCAACCTTCACTTTGTCCTTTTCTCTGTCTCCTTCCACCTTCACTCTGACCTCTCCTCTGTCTCCTACGATCCCCTGTCCTCTCCTCTGTCTCCTTCAACCTTTACTCTTTTCTTTCCTCTGTCTCCTTCACTCTAACCTCTTCACTGTCTCCTGCAACCTTCACTCTGTCCTTTCCTCTGTCTCTTTCAACCTTCACTCTAACCTCTCCTCTGTCTCCTTCAACCTTCACTCTCACCTCTCCTCTGTCTCCTTCAACCTTCACTCTAACCTCTCCTCTGTCTCCTTCAACCTTTACTCTTTCCTTTCCTCTGTCTCCTTCACTCTGTCCTCTCCTCTGTCTCCTCCAACCCTCACTCTGTCCTCTCCCCTGTCTCCTGCAACCTTCAATCTGTCCTTTCCTGTCTCCTGCAACCTTCACTCTGTCCTTTCCTCTGTCTCCTTCAACCTTGACTCTGTCCTCTTCTCTGTCTCCTTCAACTTTACTCTAACCTCTCCTCTGTCTCCTTTAACCTTCCCTTTGTCCTTTTCTCTGTCCCTATCAACCTTCACACTAACCTCTCCTCTGTCTCCTTTAACCTTCCCTTTGTCCTTTTCTCTGTCCCTATCAACCTTCACTCTAACCTCTCCTCTGTCTCCTTCGAGCCTCACTATGTCCTCTTCTGTGTCTCCTTCAACCTTTACTCTTTTTTTTTCCTCTGTCTCCTTCACTCTGTTCTTTCCTCTGTCTCCTCCAACCTTCACTCTGTCCTCTCCTCTGTCTCCTTCAACCTTTACTCTAACCTCTCCTCTGTCTCCTTCAAGCCTCACTTCGTCCTCTCCTCTGTCTCATTCAACCTTTCCTCTGTCCTCTCCTCTGTCCCCTTCACTCTGTCCTCTTCCCTGTCTCCTGCAACCTTCACTCTGTCCTCTCCTCTGTCTCCTTCAACCTTCACTCTAACCTTTCCTCTGTCTCCTGCAAACTTCACTCTGTCCTCTCCTCTGTCTCCTCCAACCTTCACTCTGTCCTCTCCTCTGTCTCCTGCAACCTTCACTCTGACCTCTCCTCTGTCTCCTTTAACCTTCCCTTTGTCCTTTTTTTTCTGTCTCCTTCAACCTTCACTCTGTCCTCTCCTCTCTGTCCGTCTCCTTTTTTCTTCACTTTGTTCTTTTCTCTGTCTCCTTCCTCCTTCACTCTGACCTCTCCTCTGTCTCCTTTAACCTTCCCTTTGTCCTTTTTTTTCTGTCTCCTTCAACCTTCACTCTAACCTCTCCTCCGTCTCCTTTTTTCTTCACTTTGTTCTTTTCTCTGTCTCCTTCCTCCTTCACTCTGACCTCTCCTCTGTCTCCTTTAACCTTCCCTTTGTCCTTTTCTCTGTCCCTATCAACCTTCACACTAACCTCTCCTCTGTCTCCTTTAACCTTCCCTTTGTCCTTTTCTCTGTCCCTATCAACCTTCACTCTAACCTCTCCTCTGTCTCCTTCGAGCCTCACTCTGTCCTCTTCTGTGTCTCCTTCAACCTTTACTCTTTTTTTTTCCTCTGTCTCCTTCACTCTGTTCTTTCCTCTGTCTCCTCCAACCTTCACTCTGTCCTCTCCTCTGTCTCCTTCAACCTTTACTCTAACCTCTCCTCTGTCTCCTTCAAGCCTCACTTCGTCCTCTCCTCTGTCTCATTCAACCTTTCCTCTGTCCTCTCCTCTGTCCCCTTCACTCTGTCCTCTTCCCTGTCTCTTGCAACCTTCACTCTGTCCTCTCCTCTGTCTCCTGCAAACTTCACTCTGTCCTCTCCTCTGTCTCCTCCAACCTTCACTCTGTCCTCTCCTCTGTCTCCTGCAACCTTCACTCTGACCTCTCCTCTGTCTCCTTTAACCTTCCCTTTGTCCTTTTTTTTCTGTCTCCTTCAACCTTCACTCTAACCTCTCCTCCGTCTCCTTTTTTCTTCACTTTGTTCTTTTCTCTGTCTCCTTCCTCCTTCACTCTGACCTCTCCTCTGTCTCCTTTAACCTTCCCTTTGTCCTTTTTTTTCTGTCTCCTTTAACCTTCACTCTAACTTCTCCTCTGTATCCTTTAACCTTTTCTCTGTCCTCTCCTCTGACTTTTCCACCCTCACTCTGCCCTCTACTCTGACTCCTCCAACCCTCACTCTGTCCTCTACTCTGACTCCTTCAACCTTCACTCTAACCTCTCCTCTGTCTCCTTCAACCTTCACTCTCACCTCTCCTCTGTCTCCTTTATCCTTCACCTTGTCGTTTTCTCTGTGTCCATCCACCTTCACTCCAACCTCTCATCTTTCTCCTTCAACCTTCACTCTGTCCTTTCCTCCATCTCCTTCAACCTTCACTCTGTCCTTTCCTCTGTCTCCTTCAACCTTGACTCTGTCCTCCCCTCTGTCACCATCAACCTTCACTTTGTCCTTTTCTCTGTCTCCTTCCACCTTCACTCTGACCTCTCCTCTGTCTCCTACGATCCCCTGTCCTCTCCTCTGTCTCCTTCAACCTTTACTCTTTTCTTTCCTCTGTCTCCTTCACTCTAACCTCTTCACTGTCTCCTGCAACCTTCACTCTGTCCTTTCCTCTGTCTCTTTCAACCTTCACTCTAACCTCTCCTCTGTCTCCTTCAACCTTCACTCTAACCTCTCCTCTATCTCCTTCAACCTTCACTCTCACCTCTCCTCTGTCTCCTTCAACCTTTACTCTTTCCTTTCCTCTGTCTCCTTCACTCTGTCCTCTCCTCTGTCTCCTCCAACCCTCACTCTGTCCTCTCCCCTGTCTCCTGCAACCTTCAATCTGTCCTTTCCTGTCTCCTGCAACCTTCACTCTGTCCTTTCCTCTGTCTCCTTCAACCTTGACTCTGTCCTCTTCTCTGTCTCCTTCAACTTTACTCTAACCTCTCCTCTGTCTCCTTTAACCTTCCCTTTGTCCTTTTCTCTGTCCCTATCAACCTTCACACTAACCTCTCCTCTGTCTCCTTTAACCTTCCCTTTGTCCTTTTCTCTGTCCCTATCAACCTTCACTCTAACCTCTCCTCTGTCTCCTTCGAGCCTCACTATGTCCTCTTCTGTGTCTCCTTCAACCTTTACTCTTTTTTTTTCCTCTGTCTCCTTCACTCTGTTCTTTCCTCTGTCTCCTCCAACCTTCACTCTGTCCTCTCCTCTGTCTCCTTCAACCTTTACTCTAACCTCTCCTCTGTCTCCTTCAAGCCTCACTTCGTCCTCTCCTCTGTCTCATTCAACCTTTCCTCTGTCCTCTCCTCTGTCCCCTTCACTCTGTCCTCTTCCCTGTCTCCTGCAACCTTCACTCTGTCCTCTCCTCTGTCTCCTTCAACCTTCACTCTAACCTTTCCTCTGTCTCCTGCAAACTTCACTCTGTCCTCTCCTCTGTCTCCTCCAACCTTCACTCTGTCCTCTCCTCTGTCTCCTGCAACCTTCACTCTGACCTCTCCTCTGTCTCCTTTAACCTTCCCTTTGTCCTTTTTTTTCTGTCTCCTTCAACCTTCACTCTGTCCTCTCCTCTCTGTCCGTCTCCTTTTTTCTTCACTTTGTTCTTTTCTCTGTCTCCTTCCTCCTTCACTCTGACCTCTCCTCTGTCTCCTTTAACCTTCCCTTTGTCCTTTTTTTTCTGTCTCCTTTAACCTTCACTCTAACTTCTCCTCTGTATCCTTTAACCTTTTCTCTGTCCTCTCCTCTGACTTTTCCACCCTCACTCTGCCCTCTACTCTGACTCCTCCAACCCTCACTCTGTCCTCTACTCTGACTCCTTCAACCTTCACTCTAACCTCTCCTCTGTCTCCTTCAACCTTCACTCTCACCTCTCCTCTGTCTCCTTTATCCTTCACCTTGTCGTTTTCTCTGTGTCCATCCACCTTCACTCCAACCTCTCATCTGTCTCCTTCAACCTTCACTCTGTCCTTTCCTCCGTCTCCTTCAACCTTCACTCTGTCCTTTCCTCTGTCTCTTTCAACCTTCACTCTAACCTCTCCTCTGTCTCCTTCAACCTTCACTCTAACCTCTCCTCTATCTCCTTCAACCTTCACTCTGTCCTTTCCTCTGTCTCTTTCAACCTTCACTCTAACCTGTCCTCTGTCTCCTTCAACCTTCACTCTGTCTTCTCCTCTGTCTCCTCCAACCTTCACTCTGTCCTCTCCCCTGTCTCCTGCAACCTTCGATCTGTCCTTTCCTCTGTCTCCTGCAACCTTCACTCTGTCCTTTCCTCTGTCTCCTTCAACCTTGACTCGATCCTCTCCTCTGTCTCCTTCAACCTTCACTCTAACCTCTCCTCTGTCTCCTTGAACCTTCACTCTAACCTCTCCTCTGTCTCCTTCCACCTTCTCTGTCCTCTCCTCTGTCTCTTTCAACCCTCACTCTGTCCTCTACTCTGACTCCTTCCATCTTCACTGTAACCTCTCCTATGTCTCCTTTATCCTTCAACTTGTCCTTTTTTCTGTCTCCTTCCACCTTCACTCTAACCTCTCCTCTGTCCTCTTCGAGCCCCTGTCCTCTCCTCTGTCTCCTTCAACCTTTACTCTTTTCTTCCCCCTGTCTCCTTCACTCTGTCCTCTTCACTGTCTCCTGCAACCTCCGCTCTGTCCTCTCCTCTGTCTCCTTCAACCTTCACTCTAATCTTTCCTCTGTCTCCTGCAAACTTCACTCTGTCCTCTCCTCTGTCTCCTCCACTTTCACTCTGTCCTCTCCTCTGTCTCCTGCAACCTTTACTCTGTCCTCTCCTCTGTTTCCTTCAAGCCTCACTTTGTCCTCTCCTCTGCCTCCTTCAACCTTTACTCTTTTCTTTCCTCTGTCTCCTTCACTCTGTCCTCTTCTCTGTCTCCTTTATCCTTCCCTTTGTCCTTTTCTCTGTCTCCTCCAACCTTCACTCTGTCGTCTCCTCTGTCTCCTGCAACCTTCACTCTGTCCTCTCCTCTCTGTCCTTCTACCTTCACTCTGTCCTTTCCTCTGTCTCCTTCAATCTTCACTCTGTCCTCTCCTCCCCATGCTCTTCTGTCCTCTCCACCCCTACCTCTCCTCTTCCTCTCCCCTTCCTCCTCTCTTTCTCTCCCCTTCCTCTCTTCCTCTCCTCCTCTTCCTCTGGTCCTCTGGTTCCTAAAGTGGCCTCAGCACCCTTTGGGTTTTGGACCCAGCTGTGAGCTGCAGCAGCAGAGCTGAGGTCTACCCCTCCAGAGCCCCCCTCTGAGATGCAGGTGTAACCTCTGACCCTGACCTCAGGTTCATTAGAGGTTATCAGTGTGGCAGCATATTTGAACCCAGCCTGTTACCCTGTGTTTTAAGTTGTAGCCGCAGTGCATGCTGGGAGTTGTAGGCTTTCTGACTGTCTTCATGTGTTTGCAGAACCTTCCCGCCCTCCGGTACGGAGCTCACGGGAGAATATTCCAGAGTCAGATCCCCCTGCTGCCCGGAGAGACCATCCAGACCACCGGTGAGTGACCCCGAAGTTCCAACTGATCTTTGATCAGCTGACCCTCTAATGAGCTGACTTCCTGTCTGTCTGCAGTGAAGGACGTAATGTACATCTGCCCGTTCAGCGGGCTGGTCAATGGGACGCTGACCATCACGGACTACAAGCTGTACTTCAGCAGCACCGACCGGGTAACAGCCCCCCCCCCAGGAAGGACCCTTAGAATGTTGGTCATGTGATCAGTTCTTTAACCTGTCAGTGCTTTTACACCTGAGGCGGCTTTTGAGACTGCGGCCATGTTTCTAAAGCTCCTCCCCCGGTGAGCCCTCATCTGACCAATGAGAGGCCTCAGCAGCACGTAGGTCAACGTCCACACCTCCAACATCGTGAACCTGCTGACTGTCTTTGAGCAAAGTCCTCCATGTGTCAGTGATCATGTCGATGAAAATGATGTTTGGATGAGGATAGGGTCTTCTCATGTATTAGGAGGAGCTTCAGGTCTTCCTGCTTGTTCTCACAAATCTTCTGTCCTGCTGCAGCTGCAGCTGCAGCAGAACAGAAGGTTCATGGAGGACCTGCTCCTGGTCTTCATCAGTCTTCTCTCACTCTGCAGCTGCAGCAGGACAGAAGACTGAGGGGGGCCTGCTCCTGGTCTTCATCAGTCTTCTCTCACTCTGCAGCTGCAGCAGGACAGACGATTCATGGAGGACCTGCTCCTGGTCTTCATCAGTCTTCTCTCACTCTGCAGCTGCAGCAGGACAGAAGACTGAGGGAGGCCTGCTCCTGGTCTTCATCAGTCTTCTCTCACTCTGCAGCTGCAGCAGGAGAGACGACTGAGGGGGGCCTGCCGTGGTCCTCCTCTCCTGAGCTGATGTTCTTGTCCATCAGTCAGTCATAAGTTCCTTCAGACATGTGAGCACAGAGGTTTTAAGGTGTCTTTACCACTAAGGTGTTTTTTTTAGGACTTTGTTCTGGACGTGAGTCTGGGCGTGATCAGCAGGCAGGAGGCCATCAGCGTCCCAAACCAGGGCGAGAACTCCAGGGGGCTGGAGCTGGTCTGCAAGGTCTGCTCATGTTTTCCCTGTCCTCAGTGTGACCAGGCCATGTATGTCCCTCAGCAGGGACTGACTGATTTTGTTAATAATGTCTCAGGACATGAGGAGTCCCAGGTTCGCCTACAAGACTGAGGACAACCAGCCAAACATCGTGGAGCTGATCGCCAGACATGCCTTCCCTCTGTCCCATAACTTGGTACGAGCAATCCAGACTCTGCATTCATCGCCCTGTCCTCAGTCAGGATGCCTCTGTATTTGTCCTGTCCTGTCCCGTCTGAACCCTTCCTCTTCCTCCCGTATAAGAACATATTTATAGCAGACACACGTCTGGACTAAAAATGAAATGATCATTTTTGTCCTGTCCCGTCTCAGCCCCTCTTCGCCTTCCTGTATAAGGAACAGTTTCCTGTGGATGGCTGGAGGGTCTACGACCCGGCTGCAGAGTACAGACGACAGGTAAGCTCACCTCTCAGTCAAACATGGGGAATACCACATGTGGAGATCAGGTCCAGAGTCTGCAACCTGTCCCGGATCAGGTCCAGTGGGTTCACAGTCCAGTGTTTGTGTTTTTAGGGTCTCCCTAACGAGAGCTGGACCATCAGCAGAGTCAACAGCAGCTACGAGTTGTGTGACACCTACCCCTCCACCCTCGTCATCCCCACCAACATCAGCGACGAGGACCTGAGGCGAGTCGCCGCCTTCAGGGCCAAACACCGCATCCCTGTCAGTCCCAGTCCTAGACTGACTCATACCAGCCTGTTCAGAACATTTAAGAAGTTATCCATTCATTCCCTCAGGTTCACCCTCTGGCCTCACCTGTGCCCCCTCCTCAGGTGCTGTCCTGGATCCATCCAGAGTCTCAGGCCTCCATCGTGCGCTGCAGTCAGCCTTTAGTCGGCCCGTCAGACCGCCGCTGCAAAGAGGACGAGCGCTTCCTGCAGATCATCATGGACGCCAATGCCCAGTCGCACAAACTCAGCATCTTCGACGCCCGCCAGAGCAGCGTGGCACTCAGCAACAAGGTCATTCAAGGGCACTGCCCTGAGCCTGAGCTCTATCTATCTGTCTATCTATATATCTATCTAGATCTCTATACTCTCTTTAGAGAGATTATTATTATTATTATTATTATATTTTTGTAGTAATAATAATAATATTAATACAATAATAATACAACAAATATAGATATATATACATATATATATATATCTAGACAGCATCACATCACTCCAGTTTTAGTCTCCTTTCACTGACTTCCTGTCAGTTTTAGAATTGATTTTAAGATTTTATTGATTACTTTTAGAGCACTCATGGGCCTAGCCCCCAGCTATATTTTAGAGCTAGTAGTCCCATATAAGCCAGCCCACAGCCTCAGATCCTCTGGCGAAGGCCTCCTGCTCGTTCCAAAGTCGAGGCTCAAAACTAAAGGTGACAGAGCTATCTCCATCAGAGCTCCTCGACTTTGGAGCGACCTGCCAGAGGAGATAAGGTGTGTGGAGTCTGTCGCTTCTTTTAAATCACTTTTAAAAGCTCACTTTTACAGAATTGCTTGTATGTGATGTCGTCTTTTATAGTCTTTTATCTTCTTTCTTTCTCTGTGTTTCAGTCTTTTTTTTAGCTATTTTTTTGTTAGTATTGCTCTTATCATTTTCGCTCCTTTGTCTTTTATTGACTTATTCTATGTTATGTTAACAGATTGGTGTCTTTATTTACTTTTAATTCAGATTGTTCTAATTTTTTCTTCACCTTACGTTATACTCTCAATCTTTTAAGAGAAAACTTTAAGCTTATTGCTTTATTGTTCTGTCTCTTTTTATTATCTCTATTCTATTATTTTATTTATTGTCTTTTTATATTTGTTTTGTTTTTAGCTTTTACTTTGGTCCTCATGGTCTCATTTTATGTAGCAGGGTTCTTGTATGGTCTGGGTTCTTATGACATTTGGAAAGGGCCTTTGAGTCATGGGGCTGGAGTCACTGGACATGGCCCCCGTGCATGTTAGTTTGCACCTTCAGGGTGCAGCCTCACTTTGAGTCATTCAGCCTCTTTTGTGTTGCTGTATCCTGGTGTGGTGTGTCTCTGGCCCCATGGGGTCAGGGCCTCATCTGTGTCCATGTCCAGTGACTGGGCCTGGATTGTTGTGCTTACTTTTTCCTTCATGTTTTGTGGAACTCTCTTAATTTCATTTTGCCTTTGTGCATGTCTTAAATGTTCTCTGATTTTAATTGACCTTTTTTGGTTGTTTTTTTTCCTTTGTGTTTAAGCTCTTGTGCTTTGCTGTCTTTATGTTCCTGCCTGTAGTCAAAGCACTTTGTAAACCTCTGTTTTTAAAAGTGCTATACAAATAAAGTTTATTATTATTATTATTATAAATGATATTTGATACAGTTGTGTTCAAAATAATAGCAGTCCCACATCACTAGCAAGATAAATCACTGTTTTAGTTACAATTTCAACTTCTACACTGCAAGTAAGTTTCTAGAAGGTTTAGTAAAGGTATAGAAAACCAACAGACCCAACAGGCATGACGTGCATGCTGCTGATTCTGTGAAACTGAATCATTAACTGAAAGGGGCGTGTTCAAAAAAATAGCAGTGCTGAGTTCAATTAGTGAGGTAATTGATTGTGTGAAAAAAATAGGTGTTAAACAGGTGGCCCTGACTTAAGGATCAAGGCAACTGACGCTGCATATGCTGGCTGTGCATTTGTCCTTGAAAAACAGAGTAAAATGGGTCGTTCAAGACATTGTTCAGAAGAAGAGCGTTCTTTGATTAAGAAGTTAATAAAAGAGAGGAAAACCTATAAAGAAGTTCAGAAAATGATAGGCTGTTCAGCTAAAATGATATCAAATGCTTTAAAGTGGCAGCCAAAACCAGAAAGGTGAGGAAGACAAAGAAAAATGACTATTCGAATGGATCGGAGAATAACCAAAATGGCAAAGGCTCAGCCAATGATCAGCTCCAGGAGGATCAGAGAAGATCTAAGGTTGCCTGTGAGTACTGTAACAATCAGACCACCTCTATGTGAAGCCAAGCTACCAGCAAGAAGCCCCCGCAAAGTCCCATTGTTAAAAAAAAGACGTGCTGAAGCTGTTAGAATCTTCCAAAGAACACATTGACTGGCCTAAAAAGAAATGGCACAATATTTTGTGGACTGATGAGAGTAAGATTGTTCTTTTTGGGTCTAAGGGCCACAGACAGTTTGTCAGACGACCTGAAAACACTGAATTCAAGCCACAGTACACAGTGAAGACAGTGAAGCATGGTGGTGCAAGCATCATGGAATGGGGATGTTTCTCCTTCTATGGTTTTGGTCCTATTTATGGCATACCAGGGATCATGGATCAGTTTGAGTACATCAGAATACTGGAAAAAGTCAAGTTGCCGTATGCTGAAGAGGAAATGCTCTTGAAATGGGTGTTTCAACAAGACAATGACCCCAAACACACCAGCAAGCGAGCAAAATCATGGTTCCAGACAAACAAAATTCAAGTAATGGAGTGGCCAGCACAATCCCCGGACCTTAATCCCATAGAAAACTTGTGGGCTGACATAAAAAATGCTGTTCATGAAGCAAAACCAAGAAATGCAGAGCAATTGTGGAACGTAGTACAATTGTCCTGGGCTTCAGTACCTGTTGACCGGTGCCAGAAGTTGGTAGGCTCCATGCACCACAGATGTGAAGCAGTTATCAGAAACCGTGGTTATGCAACTAAATATTAGTTTATGATTCTCAGGAGAGTTGAATCATCAAGCAATTCTTAGTTTATACACTACATTTTTGAGTTTGTAAAAAAAGATGTCAACACTGCTATTTTTTTGAACATTATATTTCTTCACTTTCTGTAAAATATTATCAAATTCAATTACTTTTTCCAGTTTTCTTGCTTTGAAATAGAATGTGCAGTGTCCCCAATGCATTTGTGTGCATTAAAATAAAATGTATTTAAAGAATTTTGAGGTTTACTCACCTTTTTAAACACACTGCTATTATTATGAACATAACTGTATATACTGCCCAACAAAGGCAAAGTGCAGTATCTGCAGTTTTTCTATTTTTTTTTCACTAATCAAAGTGCAGTATCTGCAGTTTTTCTATTTTTTTTTCACTAATCAAAGTGCAGTATCTGCTCTTCAATCTTTTAAAGTTTCATAGAACTCCTGCTTAATTTCTCTGTGATACTGACATTTGCTACTTTGCAGTAACTGCAAAAATGCACTGTAAAACCAAGGCAAACTGCAGTAACTGCACTTACTGCAGTTTGCCTTGGTTTTAGGACCAAATTTGGGCCATCTCCACTCAGACTTGAGTTAAAAGTTAACCTGTTGCTGTTGAACATTTACATTATAGTGTTCATTTGTTGATCAGCTCTGCATTTTATGTATTAGAGCTGAATGTAGAATGTTGTTATAATTTCTGATTGTCTGATTTTATACTTTATTTTGTGTTAGTGTGAAGTCACTCATGAAATGCTTGAGAAGTAAACACTGTTCTGATGACAAAAAACAAAAAATACATTCATAGATAACTCTATTGTTCTGTTGTTGCTTTTGTCATCATTCAGGAGGAGATAATTACACATTCCGTGTTGGCAGTAGTGGTGTGTGCAACAAAAAATAAAATATCAATATTGAAAATTAATGTGCCAAATTTTATTTTAATAAAACTAAGTGAAATGGCCTTACTTACTACACATACTGCAGTACGTCATTGTATGGTCATGTAATTATACTGCAGTAAAACAAAGGCAGAGTGCAGTATAGCATATAAAATGGCCCCCTGTGACCACTCCTCCTTTTGTGACCCCTCCCCCTCCTGTGACCACTCTTCCTTCTGTGACCCCTCCTCCTACTGTGACCCCTCCCCTCGTGTAGGCGAAGGATGGCGGCTTCGAGAGTGAGAACTTCTACCCCAACGTGGAGCTGAACTTCCTAGAGATCCCAAACATCCACGTGATCCGTGAGTCCCTGAGGAAGGTGAAGGACGTGGTGTATCCGACCATCGACGAAGCTCACTGGCTCTCCAGCGTGGATCAGACGCACTGGCTGGAGTACATCAGGGTGAGAGCAGGCAGCTGATTGGTCAGCCCATGTGACTGACCTCCACAGATGGCACCCAGTTCTAATTTTGGTACCTGGCACTTATTATGGTATCTGGTGCCCATTTGGTACCTGGAACTTATTATGGTACCCAGTTTTAATTTTGGCACCCGGTTCTAATTTTGGTACCCTCTACTTATTTTGGTACCTGGTTCTGGTTATGGCACCTGACTTAATTTTGGTACCTGGTTCTTATTATGGTACCTGGTTCTAATTATAGTATCGGTACTTATTTTGGTACCTGGTTCTAATTATGGTATTGGTACTTATTTTGGTAACTGGTTCTAATTTTGGTATCGGTACTTATTTTGGTACCTGGTTCTAATTTTGGTACCCTCTACTTATTTTGGTACCTGGTTCTGATTATGGCACCTGACTTAATTTTGGTACTTGGTTCTAATTATGGTACCTGGTTCTAATTATAGTATCGGTACTTATTTTGGTACCTGGTTCTAATTATGGTATCGGTACACATTTGGTACCTGGTTCTAATTTTGGTATCGGTACTTATTTTGGTACCTGGTTCTAATTTTGGTACCCTCTACTTATTTTGGTACCTGGTTCTGATTATGGCACCTGACTTAATTTTGGTACCTGGTTCTAATTATAGCATTGGTACTTATTTTGGTACCTGGTTCTAATTATGGTATCGGTACATATTTTGATACCTGGTTCTAATTATAGTATCGGTACTTATTTTGGTACCTGGTTCTAATTATGGTATCGGTACTTATTTTGGTACCTGGTTCTAATTATGGTATCGGTACATATTTTGGTACCTGGTTCTAATTATAGTATCGGTACTTTTTTTTTTTACCTGGTTCTAATTATGGTATCGGTACATATTTTGGTACCTGGTTCTAATTATGGTATCGGTACTTATTTTGGTACCTGGTTCTAATTTCGGTACCCTCTACTTATTTTGGTCCCTGGCAGGGTTTCCCCTAGAAAAAATATGCACCGGACAACATGACCGGCAGGTTTTCAATTTACTTTACAAATGTTTGAAATTCCGGTCAAATATTATCTGAATTTATTGAGCTTAAATCTGGGCTGTAAAGTATACCCCCGCAGCCTCCGCAAGGCTGGGGGGGTATACTTTACAAAGGGCCCCGCCCTTGCCTGTCAAATTTCGTGCGCACTGAATTTAAATAGGATTGTAGGGGAATTTGTTCAACGATATGCCAAAAGATCAGAACATGTATATAGTCTACTCACCTGCAAGCTTGTAAGAAAACGTAGTCCAGTTGCTCAGTGAGCGTGTATTCACAATTGATGTAATCTTTGTTGCTCTACGTGATAAACCGATTTAAAATAGAAATGGTTTGGTCCTAGAAATATTTGTTCTATCTTCACAGTACAGTTGTGTAACAGTCTGAGTGGCTGTTAAAAAAACTGATTATAAAATCCTGCACTGTGCGTCAGTGAGTAATGAGGAGTCAAATAGCGGAGTGCCAAGGACAGCTCCAGTAATAATAACAGTCACAGGATCAGCACCTTGACCGCGACTATGACACTTAGGCTCTATAGGGTGATCTGTCACTGCCTGAGTAAATAGCCTCATGGAAATGATACTTTACAATTCTTCACATTATTTACTCACGAAATTCGTTAAGGCAAGTAATTTGGTGCTTTTAAAGTCATGATATTAAGCTGACATGGATCCTCACATTTACGTTAAGGGGCTGGCTTAAATGATAAATGATATGAAGGATATATAAGAATGGTATCAAAGCATGTAAATTTATAATCCTTTTTATTGAAAAGTATAGGCTGTATCAAATAAAATGAGTGCTGTCATAATGCATAACTAAAATAAATATAGCACAACACAAGCCTGCGCTCTTTTAATAAGAACATAAAGAAACTGAAGGCCTATTCTCAGATAAAACAATTTGCAAACAAAAACACATCTGGACTGGTTCATACCATTTTAATAACACGGCGTGCAGCCAACTTGAAATATAAAGTCATTTTGCTATTGAAATATATGCAATAAAAACTCTAGATACACGAAATGAAAAAATCCCATGACATGTTTCAGGCTTTCCCCCCTCCTTTTTTCCTTCACTTTTTACGCATTTTCGCTTGTTTGAAGTGTGCAGCAGCTGCATTAAAATCAAAAGTGTGCAGTGTCTCCCTGCAACTTGAAATGCGCATCAGTCTTGTGACTTTGTTCTCCCCCAGGCGACGTCGCTGTGCTGTTTTGATCCTGTTCTGCGGAGAGAAACCCCTCTCTGCTGGCACACTGGAGACGGGGATCACGCATGCTATCTTGGCCAGTTTAGCCCACCCAGGGTAGATTTCACTGAAATCTCTGATGAGAACTTCACAGGCTGTAGAGAAGTTCAAGCCTCCATAACAACGGAGCGCTGTCATCACCGCGATGGCATCTCGTTGCACACTTGTGGCATCAATGAGTTGAGCTGTGGCTGCAGCAGACTCGTCCTTACTTGTAATTTCTTTGCCAAAATGACCAATAATGGTTTGGATGACTGAACAGACGGAGTGATAAGTAATCAGTGATTTTTTTAACTGAAACGTCAATAAACCATGTTTGAAAAATAAATAGGCCTGTGGTACCTAGATGGCACTTTATTTTTAGTACAGTTCCCTTTTGTCATGCAGCCTATAGATTAAATACTAAAATAAGGAATGATTACACTGTAGGCTATATGTAGTGATACAGGCATTTCAGGTTATCAAATTTGCTTCAACTTACCACTCGTTCCCTGTGGGTAGCGGGAGGGGTTCAGAAGGACATCAAAGCAGTTAAGTAGGTCCAGTGAATCCTCGGGAATCGGTTGTGTAACGCATCCATTAAATGTTGGATGTAGTGTGCTCTGGCTTTTTTGAAAGCCTGCACAGCCCGGTCACCTGCGTGTGTCACCTGGACATCCCTGTACATGTTGTCTTCGCACTCCACCTGAAACACCTCCTTTTCTGGACCGGGCGCATCTCTTAACTGTGTTAGTGCCGCAACTGATGCTTGAACCATTGGCCTGATTGTGGCCAGATTTACATCGTCTTTCTGGAAAATCAGTTTCAGTTTGGTCATCACAGGTAACACATCAGACAGTGTGTGAGTCAAGGTGATGAAGCTGTATGGCTGGATTTGGCCCAGGATACCTTGGGCTTGGGCATTTCCTCCAACAGCCTCTTCATTTAGCTCCATCTCTAGAGCAGGCCAGTTACTTTTGATGCTTTCCACTGCCTTGTTCAATGATAACCAGCAGACAGTGCACGGCTGCTTCAGACTTGTCATGTCTTCATCGCTGAGCGCTGCTGTCAGTTGAAAGAAGCGATTGGTCCTGCTGGCTGAGTGCTTGTAAAAGGAGTACACAGAGGCAACAGTTCGCTTGTAGGTCCCTATCTGGTCCACAGATTTTGCAGCATCTTGTGCGGCCAGTGCCACTCAGTGTGCAATGCAGTGCAGCTGAATGGAAAATGCACTCTCTCTCCTCAGAAGAGCACCAAGTCCAGGTTGTTTCCCCATCATTACACTAGCTCCGTCTGAGCCCAGGCTGGTGACGCGGGACAGCTCCACATCCCTCTTGCGGAGCACCTCAACCAGTTTGTTGAATATGCACTGTGCAGTCCCGGGGTGCACATCATAGTTTCCCAGCAAACGTGTTTCAACTCTCCCTTTTACTTCGAATTTGTCGTATATAATCAGTTTCTTGTCCACGGTGATATTTACTGCCTCATCAATAATAACTACAATGAAGTCACTCCCCTTTAGCTTTTAATCCAGCTGCTTCATCACAACACTTTCTAGCGCCTTTTCCATGTCAGCAACAGAGTTGCTGTGCCGGTAAATGCCTTCAGGTGTGACAAAATCTGGAGCCTTAACTGCTCCAAGTAGCTCAGTCAGCCCCTCATACTGGTGACATGCAATGTTATTTTTGGTCATATGGAATACAGCTTGTAGCTGAGAGTACAGCTTCCTGTTCAGTGTCTCTGTAGCCTTCTCACAGTGGCCTTTCATTGCTGTTTGCTGTGAAAACAAACTGACCACAATGGTGTGATTATTGCACTGACTGTGCTCAATTAGAGATGAGCTTCTCATATTTGTTGATCCTCTGGTAAATCCATTCTTCTTGCCCGACTTTTCACATTGTGGGCAAAACATTTTTTCTGTTCCCTCCATAACTTTGCACCTTAGCCAGGGATATTTATCTTTCCATTCGGCCTGGAACGACCGACATTTCTTTTTCTTCTTGGCGGGAGGCACAGCATCATCTGCTGCAGCCTCCGGAATTTCAGCCTCATCATCATCCTTCTACTTTGAACTTCTGTTTAATAAAATAGTCTTTGAGTTCAGCCTGTTTTGACATGTTTCTCAGGCTCTCGCTATTGTCTTTGTACTGCACGCTTTGTTAGAGTAAAAGAAACAAGTGCTACAAGTTTAGTTCCGTGTGAAAAAAAAAAAATGTTTTGTTCCACATAGACCAGGCCTATTCATAAGAAATAAGATTTAGGTTTTTGTTGTTGTTGTTGTTGTTGTTGTTGTTGTTGTTGTTGTTGTTGTTTTTTAATAAAATGACACGTGGAAATTGCCTTTTTTTTAAATTCAAATTGTGCTTGGAGGGAACATTTTCACCGGACATTTTGACCGGCGGTGTTAAAAATGTCGGACTTCGTCAGATTTTACCAGTCAAAGTCCGGTAATTACCGGATAACGGAAACCCTGGTACCTGGTTCTAATTTTGGTATTCTCTACTTATTTTGGTACCTGGTTCTTATTATGGTGCTTGGTTCTAATTGTGGTACCTGGTTCTCTTCCCCAGGGAGCTGTGCTTAAATGAAAACGTGAATAGTTAGCCTGATATCTCAGAGAGACTTTATTGATTTTTTCTGAACTTTGTCCTCATGTCCACATAGATTCAAGAATGAACTGATTATATACACTGCCTGGCCAAAAATAAAGTCGCCACCTGGATTTAACTAAGCAAATAGGTACAAGCCTCCTATTGGATAATTGCTGCATGGGCGATTGTCTTTCAGCTGGCAACAAGTTATTAAACCCCAGCTGATGCAATGAGTAGCTTCTCATTTCTTAAACAGCCATGTCGAAAGACACATCCTGTGTTCATGGAAAAGATGTTTGTCTGTTCAAAAAAGGTCAAATCATTGTCATGCATCAAGCAGAGAAAACATCTAAGGAGATTGCAGAAACTACTAAAATTGGATTAAGAACTGTCCTGGAGGAAGGTCATGTGGTCTGATGAGTCCAGATTTACCCTGTTCCAGAGTGATGGGAGCATCAGGGTAAGAAGAGAGGCAGGTGAAGTGATGCACCCATCATGCCTAGGGCCTACTGTACAAGCCTGTGGGGGCAGTGCTATGATCTGGGGCTGCTGCAGTTGGTCAGGTCTAGGTTCAGCAACATTATGGCCCAAAGAATGAGGTCAGCTGACTACCTGAATATACTGAATGACCAGGTTATTCCATCAATGGATTTTTTCTTCCCTATTCCAAGATGACAATGCCAGGATTCATGGGGCTCAAATTGCAAAAGAGTGGTTCAGGGAGCATGAGACATTTTCACACATGGATTGGCCACCACAGAGTCCAGACCTTAACCCCATTGAGAATCTTTGGGATGTGCTGGAGAAGGCTTTGCATAGTGGTCAGACTCTCCCATCATCAATACAAGATCTTGGTGAAAAATTAATGCAACACTGGATGGAAATAAATCTTGTGACATTGCAGAAGCTTACTGAAACAATGCCACAACGACTGTGTGCTGTAATAAAAGCAAAAGTTGGTCCAACAAAATATTAGAGTGTGTGACCTTTTCTTGTGGTGGCCACATTTTTTTTGGCCAGGCAGTGTATTTTGGGGGTGAGAGGTCAAGGTCATTGAGTCCTATGATCTTCCTTTGCTTGTGATCATGATGTCTCAGTGATCACCTGGTTTTCCTCTTGTCCCTGCGCAGCTGCTGTTGGCCGGAGCGGCGAAGGTTGCCGATAAGCTGGAGTCAGGGAAGACATCCGTGGTGGTCCACTGCAGCGACGGCTGGGACAGGACGTCCCAGCTGACTGCTCTGAGCATGCTCATGCTGGACAGTTATTACCGCACGCTTCAAGGCTTCCAGGTCAGCTCCACAAACATCATAACCCCGAGTCCTGACCAAACCCCACCCCGGAAAGTGCCAGCAACTAAGTCAGAATGGTGGAGCGTAGGACCTGCCCACAGGTGGCGCTGTGACCTCTCTTTATCAAAGAAAGGAAAAAACTGCTGAGTCAGGCTAAAAGATGACTGAGGGAGAGGGGTCAGAGGGCATTAGGGTTAGACCGGCCCACAGCCTGGCGTGGTGTTTGATCAGGACTCGGTGTGGACCTTCAGTCCACCTCCGGTGTTTTTAAGGTGCTGACAGGCTGTTTGTGTCTGCAGGTGCTGCTGGAGAAGGAGTGGATCAGCTTTGGACACAAGTTTGCTGCTGTAAGGAATCAGATGTCCTCCTGACCCTGACTGAGCTGCCTTGTCTTTTTAATCTTGTTAAACTGAAACCATTAGAGCAGGTGGATCCTCCTGGTTCAGGTCTGGGATCAGGCTGGACTGACTGACCCTGGTCTGCAGAGGCTCTGATGGTCCTGGCTCCTGTATGAGGGACATATTGGTGTAGAACATAGAAGGCCACTCCTATGTTTAATCAGAACATTCTCCCCCAGCTGAGTCTCACTTAAACCTCGACTAGTTTCAGGAGCTGGACCCAGAACTGAGGACACCTGGCCTCAGAGTCTGCTGGTAAAGGGGGTCTCGAGTATAAAGGGGGCAGAGGTGTTTGGTTTGGAAACCCTTTGGCCTCCTCAGCCAGGGACCTTCATCGGGCTGAGGAGCCCAACTGAGGGGCAAGTCCTGAGACCAGGATTCTCTGGTCTAAAGGAGTATCTTGGGGGTCTTGTTCTTGAAGGGGGTCAGAATGGATCCAGGGACACACAGGTGGAAACCATAAATAACAACATAGCAGTAAACAACACACCCATAACAGTAAACAACACACCCATAAAACCATAAATAACAACATAACAGTAACCAATAAACCTATAACACCATAAATAACAACATAACAGTAACCAATAAACCTATAACACCATAAATAACAACATAACAGTAACCAATAATCCTATAACACCATAAATAACAACATAAAAGTAACCAATAAACCTATAACACCATAAATAACATAACAGTAACCAATACACCCATAACACCATAAATAACATAACAGTAACCAATACACCCATAACACCATAAATAACAACAAAACAGTAACCAATAAACCTATAACACTATAAACTATAAAAATACTGAGAGAGCGCAGACCTCCGCCAAGCAGCTTCGGCGAAAATGGTCCTATCTGGCAATGTGAAAGAATCCTTTAAAAAATTCCTGGATCCAGACGGTGATCCGGATCAACCCCAAAATTTAATCAGTTTTTCCATATCCCATTTCCCACAATTCCTGAAAATTTCATCCAAATCCGTTAAAAACTTTTCAAGTTATTTTGAACACAAACAGACAAACAGACAGACGGACTGATAAATGCCGGCAAACATAACCTCCTTGGCGGAAGTTATGACATAACAGTAACCAATACACCCATAACACCATAAACAACACAACAGTAACCAATAACCCCATAACACCATAAACAACATAACAGTAAACAATACACCCATAACACCATAAACAACATAACAGTAACCAATACACCCATAACACCATACATAACATAACAGTAACCAATACACCCATAAAAGCATAAAAAACAACATAAAAGTAAACAACACACCCATAACACCATAAATAACAGCATAACAGTAAACAACACACCCATAACACCATAAATAACAACATAACAGCAAACAATACACCCATAACACCATAAATAACAATATAACAGTAACCAACACACCCATAACACCATACACAATATAGCAGTAAACAATACACCCATAACACCGTACATAACATAACAGTAACCAGTACACCCATTAAAGCAAAAACGACAAAACAGTTTACAATTCACCCATAACACCATAAATAACAACGTAACAGTAAACAATAAACCCATTAAAGCAAAATAAATAACATAACAGTAACCAATACACCTATTACACCATAAATAACATAACAGTAACCAATACACCCACAACACCATAAATAACAAGATAACAGTGAACAACACACCCATAACACCATTAATAACAACATAACAGTAACCAATACACCCATAACATCATAAATAACAACATAACAGAAAACAATACGCCCATAAAACCATAAATACCAACATAAAAGGAAACAATACACCCATAACACCATAAATAACGACATAACAGTAGCAATACACCAATTAAAGCATACATAACAACATAACCGTAACCAGTGCACCCATAACACCATAAATGACAACATAGCAGTAACCAATACACCCAGTAAAGCATAAACAACAACATAACAGTAGCCAATACACCCATAACACAATAAATAACAACATAACAGTAAACAATACACCCATAAAAGCATAAATAACTGCAAAACAATAAAAAACACACCCATAACCCAATAAATAACAACAAAACAGTAAACAATAAACCCATTAAAGCATAAATAACAACATAACAGTAACCAATACACCTATTACACCATAAATAACATAACAGCAACCAATAGACCTACAAAAGCATAAAAAAACAACATAACAGTAAACAATACACCCATAAAAGCATAAATAACTGCATAACAATACAAAACACACCCATAACCCAATAAATAACAACAATACAGTAAACAATAAACCCATTAAAGCATAAATAACAACATAACAGTAACCAATACACCCATAACACCATACATAACATAACAGTAACCAATACACCCATAAAAGCATAAATTACAAAATAACAGTAAACAACACACCCATAACACCATAAATAACAGCATAACAGTAAACAACACACCCATAACACCATAAATAACAATATAACAGTAACCAATACACCCATAACACCATACATAACATAACAGTAACCAGTACACCCATTAAAGCAAAAACGACAAAACAGTTAACAATTCACCGATAACACCTTAAATAATAACAAAACAGTAAAAAATAAACCCATTAAAGCAAAAAAAATAACGTAACAGTAACCAATACACCTATTACACCATAAATAACATAACAGTAACCAATACACCCACAACAGCATAAATAACAACATAACAGTAAACAACACACCCAGAAAGCACGAACAACAACATAACAGATACCAATACACCAATTAAAGCATAAATAACAACATAACAGTAACCAATACACCCAATGAAGCATTAAAAACAACATAACAGTAAACAACACACCCAGAACACCATTAATAACAACATTACAGTAACCAATACACCCATAACATCATAAATAACAACATAACAGAAAACAATACACCCATAAAACCATAAATACCAACATAAAAGTAAACAATACACCCATAACACCATAAATAACAACATAACAGTAGCTAATACACCAATTAAAGCATACATAACAACATAACAGTAACCAAAGCACCCATAACACCATAAATAACAACATAGCAGTAACCAATACACCCATTAAAGCATAAACAACAACATAACAGTAGCCAATACACCCATAACACAATAAATAACAACATAACAGTAAACAATACACCCATAAAAGCATAAATAACTGCATAACAGTAACCAATACACCTATTACACCATAAATAACATAACAGCAACCAATAGACCTACAAAAGCATAAAAAAACAACATAACAGTAAACAACACACCCATAACACCATAAATAATAACATAACACTAACCAGTACACCCATAACACAATGAATAACAACACAACAGTAACCAATACACCCATAAAACCATAAAATAGCAACATAACAGTAATGGATACACTCATAAAAGCATAAATAACAACATAACAGTGAACAAAACACACATAACACCATAAACAACATTACAGTAACCAATACACCCATTAAAGCATAAACAACAACATAGAGGTAACCAATACACCCATAAAACCATAAATAACAACATAACAATAAACAACACACCCATAACACCATAAATAACAACATAACAGTGAACAATGCACCCATAACACCCTAAATAACTGCATAACGGTACACAACACACCCATAAAAGCATAAATAACAACATAACAGTAAACAATACACACATAACACCATAAATAACAACATAAAAGTAAACAACACACCCATAACATCGTAAATAACAAACTAACAGTAAGCAATACACCCATTAAAGCATAAATAACAACATAACAGTAACCAATACATCCATAACATCATGAATAACAACATAACAGAAAACAATACACCCATAACACCATTAATAACAGCATAACAGCAAACAACACACCCATAACACCATAAATAAAAACATAACAGAAAAAAATGCATCCATAACACCCTAAATAACTGCATAACAGTAAACAACACACCCATAAAAGCATCAAAAAACAACATAACAGTACACAATACACCCATAACACCATAAATAACAACATAACAGTAAACAACACACCCATAACATCATAAATAATAAAATAACAGTAAGCAATACACCCATTAAAGCATAAATAACAACATAACAGTAACCAATACATCCATAACATCATAAATAACACACCCATAACAGAAAACAATACACCAATAAAACCATAAATAACAATATAACAGTAACCAATACACCCATATCACCATAAACAACATTACAGTAAACAATACACCCATAACATCATAAATAACAACATAACAGAAAGCAATACAGCAATGAAAGCATAAATACCAACATAACAGTGAACAAATCTCTCAGAACACCATAAATAACAACAAAACATTAAACAACACACCCATTAAACCGTAAATAACAACATAACAGTAACCAATACACCCATAACACCATAAACAACAACATAACTGTAAACAATAACAGCATAACATCATAAATAACAGCAAAACAGTGACCAATAAACCCATAACAGTATAAATAACATAACAGTTACCAATACACCCATAACACCATCAATAATAACATAATACTAAACAACACACCCATTACACCATAAATAACAACACAACAGTAGCCAATACCGACCATAACATCGTAAATAACAACATAATAGTAAACAATACCGCCATAACACCATTAATAACAACATCACAGTAAGTAACACACCCATAACACCATAAATAACAGCATAACAGTGAACAACACACCCATAACATCAAAAGTAACAACAAAACAGAAAACAATACACCCATTACACCACAAACAACAAAACAGTTAAAAATACACGCATAAGAGCATAAGAAACACTTACCAGTAACCAATACAACAATAAAAGCATCAATATCAACATAACGGTAACCAATACAGCAATAAAACCATAAATAACAACATAACAGTAACCAATACACCCAATGAAGCATTAAAAACAACATAAAAGTAACCAATACACCCATAAAAGCATAAATAACAACATAACAGTAAACAACACACCTATTAAAGCATCAACAACAACATAACAGTACCCAATACACCAATTAAAGCATAAATAACAACATAAAAGTTACCAGTGCACTCATAACACCATAAATAACAGCATAACAGTAATCACTACACCCGTAACATCATTAATAACCACATAACAGTAACCAATACACCCATAACACCATAAACAACAACATAACAGTAAACAATACAGCCATAAAATCATAAATAGCAACATAACAGTAACCAATTCAACCATTACTTTATAAATAACATCATAACTTTAAACAATACACCCATAAAAGCATAAATAACGACATAACGGTAAACAACACACCAATAACTTCATAAACAACAACAATACAGGAAACAAATCACCCAGAACACCATAAATAACAACATAACAGTAAAAAACACACCCATAACATCGTAACTAACAACAATACAGGAAACAATATACCCATAACAGCATAAATAACAACATAACAGTAAACAACACACCCATAACACCATAAATAACAACATAATAGTAAATAAAACATCCTTAGAAGCATAAATAACTACATAACAGTAACCAATACACCTATAACACCATAAATAACATAACAGTAACCAGTACACCCCTAACACCATACCCAACAACATAACAGTTAACCATACACCCATAATATCATAAATAACAACATAATAGTAAACAATACCGCCATAAAAGCATAAATAACATAACAGTAACCAGTACACCCATAACACCGTGAATAACAACATAACAGTAAACAATACGCCCATTAAACCATAAATAAAAACATTACAGTAACTAATACACCCTTAACATCATAAATAACAACATAACAGTGAACAACACACCCATAACACCATAAAAAACAAAATAACAGTAACCAATACACCCATTAAAGCATAAAAAAACAACATGACAGTAACCAATACACCCATAACACCATAAATAACAACATACCAGTAAACAACACATCCATAACACCATAAATAACAACATAACAGTAAACAACACACCCATAACACCATAAATAACAACATAACAGTAAACAACACACCTATTAAAGCATCAACAACAACATAACAGTACCCAATACACCAATTAAAGCATAAATAACAACATAAAAGTTACCAGTGCACTCATAACACCATAAATAACAGCATAACAGTAATCACTACACCCGTAACATCATTAATAACCACATAACAGTAACCAATACACCCATAACACCATAAACAACAACATAACAGTAAACAATACAGCCATAAAATCATAAATAGCAACATAACAGTAACCAATTCAACCATTACTTTATAAATAACATCATAACTTTAAACAATACACCCATAAAAGCATAAATAACGACATAACAGTAAACAACACACCCATAACTTCATAAACAGCAACAATACAGGAAACAAATCACCCAGAACACCATAAATAACAACATAACAGTAAACAACACACCCATAACATCGTAACTAACAACAATACAGGAAACAATATACCCATAACAGCATAAATAACAACATAACAGTAAACAACACACCCATAACACCATAAATAACAACATAATAGTAAATAAAACATCCTTAGAAGCATAAATAACAACATAACAGTAACCAATACACCTATAACACCATAAATAACATAACAGTAACCAGTACACCCCTAACACCATACCCAACAACATAACAGTTAACCATACACCCATAACATCATAAATAACAACATTACAGTAAACAATACACCCATAAAAGCATAAATAACATAACAGTAACCAGTACACCCATAACACCATGAATAACAACATAACAGTAAACAATACGCCCATTAAACCATAAATAAAAACATTACAGTAACTAATACACCCTTAACATCATAAATAACAACATAACAGTGAACAACACACCCATAACACCATAAAAACAAAATAACAGTAACCAATACACCCATTAAAGCATAAAAAAACAACATGACAGTAACCAATACACCCATAACACCATAAATAACAACATACCAGTAAACAACACATCCATAACACCATAAATAACAACATAACAGTAAACAACACACCCATAACACCATAAATAACAACATAACAGTAAACAACACTCCCATCAAAGCATAAAAAAAACAACATAACAGCAAACAATACACCCATAAAACCATAAATACCAACATAACAGAGAACAGTACACCCATAACACCATAAGTAACAACATAACAGTAAATAATACACTCTTGAAAGCATAAATAACAACATAACAGTAACCATTACACCTATTACACCATAAATAACAACATAATTGTAAACAACACACCCATAACATCATAAATACCAACATAACAGAGAACAATACACCCATAAAAGCATAAACAACATTACAGTAAACAATACACCCAAAACATCATGAATAACAACATAACAGAAAATAATAGAGCAATAAAAGCATAAATACCAACATAACAGTGAACAAATCACTCAGAACACCGTAAATAACAACAAAACAGTAAACAACACATCCATAACACCATAAATCACAACAAACAGTAACCAATACACCCATTACACCATAAACAACAACATAACTGTAAACAATAACAACATAACATCACAAATAACAACAAAACAGTAAACAATACACCCATAAAAGCATTAATAACATAATGGTAACCAAAACAACCATAACACCATAAATAATAACATAATACTAATCAACACACCCATAACACCATAAATAAAAACATACCAGTAGCCAATACCGACCATAACATCATAAATAACAACATAATAGTAAACAATACTGCCATAACACCATAAATAACAACATCACAGTAAGTAACACACCCATAACACCATAAATAACAACATAACAGAAAACAATACACCCATAACACAATAAATAACAGCATAACAGTTAACAACACACCCATAACATCAAAAGTAACAACAAAACAGTAAACAATAGATCCATAACACCACAAACAACAACATAACAGTAAACAATACACCCACAACATCATAAATAACAACAAAACAGTTAACAATACACTCATAAGAGCATAAAAAACAACATACCAGTAACAAATACAACCATAGAAACATCAATAACAACATAACAGTTACCCATTTACCCATAACACCATAAATATCAACATAACAGTAACCAATACACCCAATGAAGCATTAAAAACAACATAAAAGTAACCAATACACCCATAAAAGCATAAATTACAACATAACAGTAAACAACACACCTATTAAAGCATCAACAACAACATAACAGTACCCAATACACCAATTAAAGCATAAATAACAACATAACAGTTACCAGTGCACTCATAACACCATAAATAACAGCATAACAGTAATCACTACACCCGTAACATCATTAATAACCACATAACAGTAACCAATACACCCATAACACCATAAACAACAACATAACAGTAAACAATACAGCCATAAAATCATAAATAGCAGTATAACAGTAACCAATTCAACCATTACTTCATAAATTTCATCAAGACTTTAAACTATACACCCATAAAAGCATAAATAACAACATAACAGTAAACAACACATCCATAACTTCATAAACAACAACAATACAGGAAACAATACACCCCTACAAGCATAAATAACAACATAACAGTAAACAACACACCCATAACATCATAACCAACAACAATACAGGAAACAATATACCCATAACAGCATAAATAACAACATAACAGTTAACAATACACTCATAAGAGCATAAAAAACAACATACCAGTAACAAATACAACCATAAAAACATCAATAACAACATAACAGTTACCCATTTACCCATAGCACCATAAATTTCAACATAACAGTAACCAATACACCCAATGAAGCATTAAAAACAACATAAAAGTAACCAATACACCCATAAAAGCATAAATTACAACATAACAGTAAACAACACACCTATTAAAGCATCAACAACAACATAACAGTACCCAATACACCAATTAAAGCATAAATAACAACATAACAGTTACCAGTGCACTCATAACACCATAAATAACAGCATAACAGTAAACAATACACCCATTAAAGCATAAAAAACAACATAACAGTAAACAATACACCGATTAAAGCATGAATAACAACATAACAGTAACCAATACGCCCATAACACCATAAACAACAACATAACAGTAAACAATACAGCCATAAAATCATAAATAGCAATATAACAGTAACCAATTCAACCATTACTTCATAAATTTCATCAAGACTTTAAACTATACACCCATAAAAGCATAAATAACGACATAACAGTAAACAACACACCCATAACTTCATAAACAACAACAATACAGGAAAACAATACACCCCTACAAGCATAAATAACAACATAACACTAAACAACACACCCATAACATCATAACCAACAACAATACAGGAAACAATATACCCATAACAGCATAAATAACAACATAACAGTAAACAACACACCCATAACACCATAAATAACAACATAATAGTAAATAAAACATCCTTAGAAGCATAAATAACTACATAACAGTAACCAATACACCTATTACACCATAAATAACATAACAGTAACCAGTATACCCCTAACACCATACCCAACAACATAACAGTTAACAACACACCCATAACATCGTAAATAACAACATTACAGTAAACAATACACCCATAAAAAAATAAATATCAAAACAGTAACCAGTACACCCATAAGATCATAAATAACAACATAACAGTAAACAACACACCAATAACACCATGAGTAACAACATAACAGTAGCCAATACCGACCATTAAACCATAAATAAAACCATTACAGTAACTAATACACCCTTAACATCATAAATAACAACATAACAGTGAACAACACACCCATAACACCATAAATAACAACATAACAGTAACCAATACACCCATTAAAGCATAAACAACAACATAACAGTAACCAATACACCCATAAAACCATGAATAACAACATACCAGTAAACAACACACCCATAACACCATAAATAACAACATAACAGTAAGCAATGCACCCATAACACCCTAAATAACTGCAAAACAGTAAACACCCCGCCCATATAAGCATCAAAAACAACATAACAGTAAACAACACTCCCATCAAAGCATAAAAAAACAACATAACAGAAAACAATACAACCTTAAAAGCATAAATACCAATATAACAGTGCACCAGTACACCCATAACACCATAAGTAACAACATAACAGTAAATAATACACCCTTAAAAGCATAAATAACAACATAACAGTAACCAATACACCTATTACACTATAAATAACGTAACAGTGACCAATACACCCATAAAAGCATAAATAACAACAGTAACAGTAAACAACACACCCATAACACCATAAATAACAACATAACAGTAAACAATGCACCCATAACACCATACATAACAGCATTACAGTTAACAACACACACAACACCATAAATAACAACATTACAGTACAGAAAACACCCATAACACCATAAATAACAAAATAACAGTAACCAATACACCCATAAAACCATAAAATAACAACATAACAGTAACCAATACACCCATTATACCATAAATAACATAACAGTAACCAAACACCCATAACACCATAAATAACAACATATCAGTAGCCAATACACCCATTAAACCATAAAAAAAAATGTTACAGTAACCAATACACCCCTAACACCATAAATAACAACATACCAGTAAACAACACACCCATAAAACCATAAATAACAACATAACAGTAAACAAATCACCCATAACACCATAAATAACAACATATCAGTAGCCAATACACCCATTAAACCATAAAAAAAATGTTACAGTAACCAACACACCCATAACATCATAAATAACAACATTACAGTAAACAATACACCCATAAAAGCATAAATATCAAAACAGTAACCTGTACACCCATAAGACCATAAATAACAACATAACAGTAAACAACACACCAATAACACCATGAATAACAAAATAACAGTAGCCAATACCGACCATTAAACCATAAACAAAAAACCATTACAGTAACTAATACACCCTTAACATCATAAATAACAACATAACAGTGAACAACACACCCATAACACCATAAATAACAACATAACAGTAACCAATACACCCATTAAAGCATAAACAACAACATAACAGTAACCAATACACCCATAAAACCATGAATAACAACATACCAGTAAACAACACACCCATAACACCGTAAATAACAACATAACAGTAAGCAATGCACCCATAACACCCTAAATAACTGCAAAACAGTAAACAACCCGCCAATATAAGCATCAAAAAACAACATAACAGTAAACAACACTCCCATCAAAGCATAAAAAAACAACATAACAGAAAGCGATACACCCTTAAAAGCATAAATACCAATATAACAGTGAACAATACACCCATAACACCATAAGTAACAACATAACAGTAAATAATACACCCTTAAAAGCATGAATAACAACATAACAGTAACCAATACACCTATTACACTATAAATAACGTAACAGTAACCAATACACCCATAAAAGCATAAATAACAACAATAACAGTAAACAACACACCCATAACACCATAAATAACAACATAACAGTAAACAATGCACCCATAACACCATACATAACAGCATTACAGTTAACAACACACACAACACCATAAATAACAACATTGCAGTACAGAAAACACCCATAACACCATAAATAACAACATAACAGTAACCAATACACCCATAAAACCATAAAATAACAACATAACAGTAACCAATACACCCATTATACCATAAATAACATAACAGTAACCAAACACCCATTACAACATAAATAACAACATATCAGTAGCCAATACACCCATAACACCATAAAAAAAATGTTACAGTAACCAATACACCCCTAACACCATAAATAACAACATAACAGTAAACAGTACACCCATAAAACCATAAATAACAACATAACAGTAAACAAATCACCCATAACACCATAAATAACAACTTTACAGTAACCAATTCACCCATAAAACCATAAATAGCAACATAACATTAAACAATACACCCATTAAAGCAAAAACAGCAACATAACAGTAACCAATACACCCATAAAACCGTAAAAAATTACATAACAGTAACCAATACATCCTTAAAACCGTTAAAAACAACCTAACAGTAAACAATACACCCATAACACCATAAATAACAACGTAACAGTAACCATTTCACCCATAAAACCACAAAAAACAACATTTAGCGTAATCTTGCTAACAGACAAACAGACAGATAGACATACAAACAGATAGACCCTGGCAAAAACATAACTTCCTTGGTGGAGGTCACAACATAACAACTCACAAGACAACCAAAAAACCATAAATGACAACGTAACAACTCACAAGACAACCAAAAATCCACAAATAACAACATAACAGAAAACAATACACCCATTAAACCATATATAACAAAATAACAACTCACAACACAACCATAAAACCTTAAAGCCTCGTTTCCACCAGAGGGTTCAGTTCGGTTCGTCTCGGTACAGCTCGCTTTTTGTGGCGTTTCCATAGCTTAAATCCGGGACAGGACCCCTTATAAGCGAACTGTACCGTCCTACTTTTTGGGACCCTTCTGTTGGGGTGCCAAGCATACCGATCCGACCCCAGAAATTGGAGCTAGAAACACTGCAGCCCGTTGATTGGTCGAAGGAGACGTCACTTCCCTGCAACAGCGGTAATAAAGAACAACACAGCCCCGCCATGTTTAAATCTCCACTCGTCTTCGTGAAGGTAACTCTCAAGGCTTTTTTGTTTGGAAAATGACATCAAGATCGAGCATCCCATGGCCTACTGTGGAGGTGCAGACCTTCCTCAGTATTCTCGGTGAAGAGAATCGTTGCTCTTTGTTTACTGTGTCTTTTTCTTCTTCGTTGTATTTAATAGCCGGGTACACTGTGTCGCGCTGCTATGACGTCATGCTATCGGCATCCGGCTTACACGCTGCCTACCAAGTAGTTTCCTGGCAGTGGAAACGCAACCAGGATCAGGCTTTACCGATCTGGCCTGAGCCAATCCGTGCCGATCCATACCGGACCACTTGGTGGAAACGACGCATAAGTAACAACATAACAGAAAACAACAGTCACAACATATCAACTACAACAGAAGTCAGGCCCGACAGTTAGATGGTAGAAGGTCACGTCAATATTATAAAAGACAGCCAAAACTACAACCAATGCCAGTTTGCTTATGAGGAGTGGGCCAAGATACCTGTGGACAGGTGCAGAAGTCTCATTGAGAGTTACAGAAATCGCCTGATTGCAGTGATTTCCTCAAAAGGTTGTGCAACAAAATATGAAGTCAAGGGTACCATCATTTTTTCCAGGCCAGTTTCATTAGTTTGTTTTTTAAAATGATTCTGTTGAACCACAACTCAAAAAAAATGTCTGATTTTCATGAGTTAATTTTCAGTCAGTTTTTATTTATTATTACTTTTGTCATTTTCAAGTTATTTCAGTGACCAATGTGGGGTTTTTCTTTCTTTAACGAAGAGTACCAACAATTTTGTCCACGTGTGTACAACCAACGCCACCTTTACACCGCTGCCCTGTCCATGCCCTGATCCTCCTGGGGTTAAAGTTCAGGACTGCAGATCAGCCTTTTCCAGCTTCTGAGTTTTTAAAGATGTCGTCAGCAGACCTTCAGAATAAGGGTTTATTAACTGTTCTTTTTTTATTTGTGATCAGCGCGTAGGTCACGGTGATGAGAACCACGCCAACTCTGAGCGCTCGCCGCTCTTCGTCCAGTTCATGGACTGTGTGTGGCAGATGACCCGACAGGTGGGACGACTTCCTGTCATGATTCACCTGGATGTTCTGATCCCTCTCTGATCGCCCTCTCTACCCTCTGACTACAGTTCCCAGCAGCCTTTGAGTTTAACGAGCTCTTCCTCATCACCGTGCTGGACCACCTGTACAGCTGCCTGTTTGGTACGTTCCTCTACAACAGTGAGCAGGAGAGGGCGGCCCAGGTACGTACCACTCTGATGATGGGGGGATGATTGGGGGGATAAACCATTCTGATGATTATGGGGGGCATAAACAATTCTGATGGTGGGGGGATGGGATAACCCATTCTGATGATTGTGAGGGGGATAAACCATTCTGATGGTAGGGGGGATGGGATAACCCATTCTTATGATTATTGGGGGGGAAGAACAATTCTGATAATAGGGGGTGGATTAGCAATTCTGATGATGAAGAGGAGGGGACATAAACCATTGTGATGATTATGGGGGGTGATAAACCATTCTGAAAATGGGGGGGGGGGGGGGTAAACCATCCTTTTTTTTTTTTTTTAAGGTATCTTTATTGAACATTTGTTTGCAAAGCATATAAAAGAGAGAGAGAGAGAGAGAGAAAAAAAGTAAATAAATCACAGTGAGTGAGTGATGAGTACAAGTAAAATAAGTAAAAATATTAAATAAAAAATAAAGAAATACATACAAATTAGAAGGTAAATAATAAAAGGAGCTATTGGAAGTAGAACTCGTTATTATGGAATGACATGGAAAACATTCTCTTTGGTAATTTACAAATCTGAGCTACTAATCCTCATTCTCACACCAGGCCATGTCAGACCTGACTTAATCCTTCGAGATTTATCAGTTCTGAGATAATCAAGAAAAGGGTTCCAAGTCTGGTAAAATAAAGAGGTTTTGTCCTTCAGAGCTGTTGAGAAAGCTTCACATGGAAATATGTTCATGACTGTGGTCATCCATTGATTAAGAGTGGGGCTTTATCCATAATCCACATGGCTAGTATACATTTTCGGGCAGAATGTAACAGAATGTGTAGGAGATTTCTGTGTCGAAAATTACCAGGTAGTTCGTCATCCAGACGCAGTAGACAAGCCCTTGCACTCAGATGCAATGGTTGTTTAAAAATTATATGGAGCTGTTGAACAATACAAGGCCAGAATTACTGGATTTGAGAACATCATAATGACATAATGAACCAACAGCAGATTGACATTTTCATAGGTCTGACACGTTAGGATTCATTCTGTGTTCATGCTGAGTTACATGCTATAACATGATGAGGTGAATTAAACAGAGAGTTCCAAGAATCCAGATCTATCACAACACCCAGAGCAGCATCCCATCTGCCTTTGGCCCTGTCTAAATTATCCACCTTGAAGTTACTGCACCGTGACCTATAAAGTTGTTTAGAAACAAGACCCAGAGCAGTGTCATCTATTAACATGGACTCCAATGGTGACACTGAAAATCCATCGGAGTACTCCTTTAGCTATGTCAGAATGAAATTCTTAGCCTGTAAGAAATTAAGGAATCACCATTGGTAATACCATATTTTGTTTTAACTTGCTTGAATGTGAGGAGTGAGCCTCCCTGAAACATATCACCAATCACTTCTATTCATTTGCGTCTCCAATTCACAAGACCACAGCGAAGGCCAGGGGGGAAGGCAAGGTGGTCATGCAGAGGAGTCAATGGTGAGAGAAAATTACCGTAACCTTCCATTTTTCTAATTCGTCTCCACGTATTCAACATATTCTTAAGAATTATGCTGTCTTTGAATCAGAGGTGCAACCTTTCCATGGGACATATACAATAAATTCTGTAAAGGTGTCTTACCCAACAAAGCATTACTGAGCCAGGTGGAGCTAAGTTGTGTTCAAACCAAACGGAGACTGAGATTGTGTTGCCCACCCAAGTCGCGTTCCCATAAATTACTCATTTTGTCGCCGTCGCTTAGTGACGTCACATCTGCTCAAGTTTCACTGCGATCATATCATATCATATAATAGGATGTATTAGCTGACATTATTCCAACTGTATCCTTTTCACTCACCTACCAACCACAAAACACTGCAGCTGACGGCCCTGCAACAGCATCGTCTGTTAGTTCTCTGTAGTCTGTCTAGGCGGAACTAATGTCCTCACTAACTGACGAACTAACTAACTCCACAAACTTTTCAACTTTGGCGACCTAGTGATGATCAACCAGGTCGCCCCGATCGTGTCCGTTGCATCGCGGGAGGGTTAACTCCGCCCCATCACAGCTGTATATATTGACTTTACATGGAGAGGGGTCGTCAAGGTCGCCCAAGTTGTGTTTGGTGTGTAGGCGCCTTCGGAGTCATTCATAAAACATTCCTTGAGGAATTTAAATTGCATGGAAAACTGGTGTCACTGAAATGATAGTGCTGCTAAGCCACCCTTGTTAACAGGTAGACAAAGACAGCTGTATTTTAATCTTGACCTTTTTTTGCCCCAGATAAAAGATATTACAACCTGAACCTGAGTAAGATTTTTTTGAAAGCATGATGGGAATGTATTTGGAAAAGGTAAAGAAGGTGGGGAAGAATATTCATATTGATCAGATGGACACGGCCTAGCAGGGAGAGAGGTAAACTACACCACCTATCCAAGTCATGTTTAATACTCTTTAAGAGAGGGGTAGAATTTAAATTGTATAGATCATTCAACTGTGGGGAGATTTTAATGCCAAGATATAAGAAGCCAGCTGGGGACCAACGGAATGGTTGTGAAATATTAGGATTGTTAGATTTGGAGCAAAGTGTCATGGCCTCACTCTTTGAAAAATGTATTTCATATCCTGAAGGCGAACCATAGTCATTAATTAACTTCAGTAATAAGGGAATTGACTGTCTAGGTGAGCCTAAAAATTAATACATCGTCAGCATACAGCGAAACTTTATGGTGATGGCCATTTTAAGAAATCCCTTTTATGTTAGCATCTTGTCTTATAATAGCGGCAAAAGGTTCCATAGCTAAGGTGAACAGTAGCGGGCTCAGGGGGTAACCTTGCCTAGCAGTGGCGGCTGGTGCTAAAAATTTGAAGGGGGGCGCAGCCTTGGAGGAAACAAACCAAAGAAGCGCTCCATGTACTACAGTGAAAAAAAAACAGACAAAGCACAATCACAATGCAGCCTACTTTGAACAATGCACTATTTGAACAGAAATTTTGCCCTCCTTTCCTTCTGGACTGCAAATTTCTCAATGACCTTCTGATTGAAGGCACCAGTCTCTTTTCCATTGACAGCATGGCCAGTGCATTCAGCCTGTCCTGGTTCATGGTGTTTCTCAGGAAAATTTGGATTCTTTAAGGTTGAGAAGCACCTCAGCTTCTGCAGTGGTCATGGGTGTGGTGATGAGGATCTTTAGCAGAGTGACAGTCTCTGAAAATACCTCTCCAAGATTATTTCCCATCAACAACAGGATAAGGTCCACAGCACCACAGCAGGCCTTGAACTCCTCCTTGCTGTAGATAAGCCTGGGCTCTGTCTTTAGCTTGCTCCTGTTGAGCACTGGGTAGGCCTTCAAGGAAATCTTCAGGAAACATGGCGTGGTACTGTGTGAACCTGTGACCCTGCAGCAAGGGGCACTGATAAGATGGTCAGTGAAGGAGAATCGTTCCCTCAATATGGTGTTGGAGACCTACAGAAGAAGACTAAAAAAATACATCAAAACTTAACGTCAGTATTAACTGAAAAAAATCAATAAAACAGCCAAAGTTTAACCTGATCCCATAAAATAAAGCTGTAATTTATGTCATTTTCACAATTTTAAGAACATTTCTTGTGTCAACTGAGCAGTGTCTTATTTCATACATGTCTTATGGCTTATGGCTCAAGAATGTAAACACAAACAGAATCTTAGGCAACATTAAACTGGTGCTTTAAAACTAAAGGTAAACTATGTGACATAGTTTTGGGTATATATTAACAGTAAAAAGTACAAGCAGAACAAAAACAAATAGGAAAAAAAATCAGATACAACCCCTGGCAAAAAATGTGGAATCACCAGTCTTGGAGGATGTTCATTCAGTTGTTTAATTTTGTAGAAAAAAGGCAGATCACAGACATGACACAAAACTAAAGTCATTTCAAATGGCAGCGTTCTTGCTTTAAGAAACACTAAAAGACATCAAGAAAAAAAATGTGGTATTCAGTAACAATTACTTTTTTAGACCAAGCAGAGGGAAAAAAATATGGAACCACTCAATTCTGAGGAAAAAATGATGGAATCATGAAAAACAAACAAACAAAAGAACACTTCAACACACCACTAGTACTTTGTTGCACCACCTCTGGCTTTTATAACAGCTTGCAGTCTCTGAGGCATGGACTTAATGAGTGACAAACAGTACTCTTCATCAATCTGGCTCCAACTTTCTTTGATTGCAGTTGCCAGATCAGCTTTGCAGGTTGGAGCCTTGTCATGGACCATTTTCTTCAACTTCCACCACAGATTTTCAATCGGATTGAGATCCGGACTATTTGCAGGCCATGACATTGACCTTATGTGTCTTTCTTCAAGGAATGTTTTCAAAGTTTTTGCTCTATGGCAAGATGCATTATCATCTTGAAAAATGATTTCATCATCCCCAAACATCCTTTCAATTGATGGGATAAGAAAAGTGTCCAAAATGTCCATGTAAACTTGTGCATTTATTGAAGATTTAATGACAGCCATCTCCCCAATGCCTTTACCTGACATGCAGCCCCATATCATCAATGACTGTGGAAATTTACATGTTTTCTTCAGGCAGTTGTCTTTGTAAATGTCATTGGAACGGCACCAAACATAAGTTCCAGCATCATCACCTTGCCCAATGCAGATCCGTGATTCGTCACTGAATATGACTTTCATCCAGTCATCCACAGTCCAAGATTGCTTTTCCTTAGCCCATTGTAACCTTGTTTTTTTCTGTTAAGGTGTTAATGACGGTTTTCGTTTAGCTTTCCTGTATGTAAATCCCATTTCCTTGAGGCGATTTCTCACAGTTCGGTCACAGACGTTGACTCCAGTTTCCTCCCATTTGTTCCTCATTTGTTTTGCTGTGCATTTTCTGTTTTCAAGACATATTGCCTTAAGTTTTCTGTCTTGACGCTTTGATGTCTTCCTTGGTCTACCAGTACGCTTTCCTTTAACAACCTTCCCAAGTTGTTTGTACTTCGTCCAGATTTTAGACACAGCTGACTGTGAACAACCAACATCTTTTGCAACATTGCGTGATGATTTACCCTCTTTAAAGAGTTTGATAACTCTCTCCTTTGTTTCAATTGACATCTCTCGTCTTGGAGCCATGATTCATGTCAATCCACTTGGTGCAACAGCTCCAAGGTGTGATCACTCCTTTTTAACTGCAGATTAACGAGCAGATCTAATCTGATGCAGGTGGGAAAGGAAATTGATAGGGTGATTCCGTAATTTTTTCCTCGGAATTGAGTGATTCCATATTTTTTTCCCTCTGCTTGGTCTAAAAAAGTAATTGTTACTGAATACCACATTTTTTTTCTTGATTTCTTTTAGTGTTTCTTAAAGCAAGAACGTTGCCATTTGAAATGACTTTAGTTTTGTGTCATGGTGTGATCTGCCTTTTTTCTACAAAATTAAACAACTGAATGAACATCCTCCAAGACTGGTGATTCCACAATTTTTGCCAGGGGTTGTACAAGCATGCACCACAAGAGGGCAGACAGCTCACACCAGCTGACCGATTCTCACAACTGAAATGGAGATGTGGTCAATGTATTGACCACATTTCTAGTTTTTAGCAAAACAGCTTCAAATTTTAAAAAGTAAAAAAATAGACTTAACATTACAGGATTCTGTTTCCATCTGCTGGAGCGTTTAGATACGTCATTTACTTTGTACCATTGTGTGCAGTATTCAGTCAGCAAGAAACACCAACAGAATATATAATTTTTGTATCCAAATAGAATGCTTTATTAAATCACCTATACAATTATATAACATAAAAATTTTGTATATATTTATATTGATCTTTATTATTTTATATCACAGGTTTAGTTGCAATAATAAAACTACCACATTTGGAGGCAGGATGATACATTTTCTTGGTCTGTTTTCATTGGTTTTATACTGTGCACAATAGTACAGGCTGAAAAGGTACAAGGTAAGTGTCAAATCCAAAAGCTCCAGTAGATTAAAAAATACTTCTGCAATGGACATACAGTTCATTTTCAGACAGATTTAACTGAAAGTGGAAAGTAACCTATTTGGCACTGATAACAGAATTGGAAGGGTTTATTTAAAATTGAAATTTGTAAGATGTAAGAAATTTTGGGTGGGGCTATTAGCTCTGTAAATAATGAGAGGTAAATAATGTGTTGTTTACACTTTTGGGACAAAAGAAAAACATTATTTTAACCAGTAAATTGCAACACATAACTTCATATCACTACCAGTTCTTCTTTTTTTAAGGCTTTCACACAATGTAACAGTAATAGAGCAGTACAATAAGCCTCTGCAATTTCTGCATGCACTTGTGTATAACATTAAAATTACAGTTTGTCCTATCTTTAGCATGTTTCTTTGTACTTCAGACTTTGTATCTATTTTTACTCTTCACTACTGTGCATTGTTCATGCTTTGCCATGATTTTTAAAAATATTTTTTATAGGTCCCTTTATATAATATTTTGAGAAAAAAAATGTATCAATTTTGTAAATTAAATTTCATACTAGAAAAATTGCATTACCTTGCAGCAAATGTGTTGAATTACTGAGTCTGAATGCAGAAAATGTGAAAAGAAATAGGTAAAAACAGTGCGAACAAAGCTGAAAATGTGAAAATGTGACATAAAAGAGTTCGAAGTGGTGCAGCAAAGCTGAAAATGTGTGAAATGTGTAATAAAAACGGTTTACAGTTGTGAAAGAAAGCTTAAAATGAATACATGTGAAATAACATTGCAGAAAGCTGCATACATTTTTGGCCACCCTGAAGAAGTTGTCATGTATGATTAAAAGAGTTAATTTTTAAGGCCTATAATGCCAAAGATTGTAATCATTAGCAGAAGTGTGAAATATGTTATTAAATGTGCATTCTAAAGACAGGAAAAGTTGTATTGAAGCGAAAGGTTGAATGAGTGAAAACCTGCAACGTCCAGACTGAGGAAAGCAGCCAGATGCTCTCTGCATTGGACACACAGTTGAGACGTACAAATGCCTTTGCTGGGATTTGAACCCGGACCGCCGGAGGGACAGTCAGCAACGTCACTGCTGAGCTAAGAAGGCAGCGACGTGCCTGCACATCGGGACCAGAGTACTTAATGTTAATCATATGTGTGCGGGGAGCACAGACGTGGAGCTGGGTCTTCAGGTTAAAGAAGCTGTCGCTGTGCCAAAACCGTGATAGCTTTGAAAAAAAGGACTGCACCTTTGTTGAAAGAGAGAATAATGCTCAGCAGCTAGCAGCTGTGGTAATCAAACGCCTTCATTGAGGGTGCAGAGGAAAAAGTGTGATTTTCTTCACCGAGGATTGAACTCACAAACCCCGGGGCAAAAAAACCAATATATTAGCCACTAGGCCACAAGACACACACATGCTCATTAGCAGGAGCAGACTATTTAATATCACTGTTATGAGTGTACAGAGCAGGGAAGTTAAGCTGGGTACTTCTGGGTAAACGAGCTGTCGCTGTGCCAAAACAGTGATAGCTATCAAAAAAAAGACTGCACCGTGAGCATCACAAGAAGCAGCTGAAACGATTGATGTAAGTTTCATGTCTGTACTGTAGAAAATGTTGACACGAAAGCAGTTTAAAAACGGCCTTCAAAGTGAAGCGATCAGCTCTCTGCCTACAGCAGCCTACATTTCCCACAGTCCTTTGTGCATGTCTCTGTCATGACGCTGTACACTGAGGACATGAAGAAACGGATGGAGTGTGTGAGGCCAATTAATGCGTGCGTGTCACGGCCAGTGCGTGAGAGGTGGCAGCCCTGAATGTGTAAGGGCTAAAATGACAAAGGCTGTAATGAGTAGCAGAAGTGTTTAGGTATGTTATGAAGTATGCATGATAGAAGGTAAAAGTACTGCCTAGGAAATGAACATTGATATCCGGGTGGAGAGCCTGATATGCTACCTGCTAAGCCGACAGGCAATGACATGCTTGCTCATACAGGAGCAGAGTATTTAATGCTGCTGTATGCCTTTACAGAGCTGTGAAGTTAAGCTGGGTGCTTCCAGGTAAACGAGCTGTCGCTGTGGCAAAACCCTAATAGCTATCAAAAAAAGGACTGCACCGTGAGCATCCCAAGAACCAGCTGAAACAATTGATGTAAGTTTCATGTCTGTACTGTAGAAAATGTTGACACGAGAGCAGTTTAAAAACGGCCTTCAAAGTGAAGCGATCAGCTCTCTGGGGAGGAGAGTTATAATGGACACAGATGGAAGACTTTGCGGGATACCCGTGGCTCTGAAGCTTACTGAGACAAAACGATGTCAATGCCAAGGTTGAAACAAATTTCAGGTGAAAGAGGAGAAGTGTACCTTTATTTTGATGTTCAAATCATGTCTGTGGAGTAAAGTTTGAGGATGTTATAGCAGAAAGATTCGGCGGATTTCTTGTCTATCAGCAGTGGCAGCTCCGCTCCGTGTGGTCACTTGACACGCTCTAAGAACAGAGTACTCAAAAGTTAGTGTTACTTAAACAGTGATATCTCAAAAACTGTACAAGATAGCAAAAAGCTGAACACCTGTAAAAATAGTTGACAAGTCAGTGAATCCGTCAAAGCAGGAATAAAGTCTGTAGGTGGAAGTATGCCAAATCTGTAGAGCATGAAGTTGAAGCAGTTTTCAGCAGAACTGCATAAGTCTCCCATTCATTTCAATGGGAAAATATCTGCAGAAAATAATTGTTACTGTAAAAACTGTAACAGTTAAACATGTGAAAAATACAAGCACAGGTCTCATGAACATGCTGCACAGCTCAATTTTTTCCTGTGAAAATCTGTGCAAACTTGAAGGCTGCTGACTCAGCATTTCAAATTAATAAACTTCTAGTGGGGTAAAAACAAACTTAGCCACCCATTAAAGCCCCAATTCCTTCTAATATTATGTTGTTTTTGTAAAAATATGCAAGGATTAAAAAACTATATATGTTTTTTGGAACTTAAGTCTGCAAAAGTATGATGTTCTACTGAACAAAGAATTTATATCCTCTTGCCAAACTCATTTTGTGGCTCCTCTGTCTGCCTCGTCCTTTTCGTCCATCATTTTTGTCCTCACTGCCCCCTTCTCTGTCCCTGCAGGAGGTCCAGACCAGCACTGTGTCCCTGTGGTCCTACATCAACAGGTACCTCTGGTTTAATCTCCTCAGGTTAAGTTCTCTGATTCTTCATCCTCTGAAGTCTCACAGAATATATAAAGAATCAGGGACCGTGACCCTTCACGCAGACGCTAGAGCCGGAGACCAGGGTACAGGACCTCTGTGGTTCAGGTCTCCTCCAGAGTCCTATCAGTGCCACCTTTCTGTTGTCCTGGTAACCCTTCATGGAGTAATATTTGTTCTGCTTCCCTCAGTCAGCCTGAAGACTTCACCAACCCCTTCTATGTGGACTACCAGAACCATGTCCTGTACCCTCTGGTCTCCCCCCGACACCTGGACCTGTGGAGCAGCTACTACGCCCGCTGGAACCCCCGCATGAGGCCGCAGGTACGGCGGCCCGCCATGCTGTCCACTCAGTGGTTTGTTGTTTGTTATCCTGATGCTGAGGTCAAAGTGCACAGCCAGGTCACTGTGTCAGGTCAGGTCACGTGAGAGCCATGCTCTGATTGGCTGACAAACGGACTTCACGGTTATGACATCAGAGAGAGGAGGGGCTGCAGCTGAGCCGACCGCCTGGGTCAGAGCCTTGTGAAGGGGACACCTTAAAGGGATTCTCCTAAGTCTTGGACTACATATCCACCTGGATTCAAATGGGAACTACTTAGATTTTTGGGTCAAAGGTCAAGGTCAGATGTTTCATCGTGTTTTGTAGAATCAGAAGAGTTCTGATTGGGGTCCACTTCAAACTTTGGGATGCTCTGGTTAGATGCTTAAGGTCAAAGGTCAAAAGGGGCTAAATCAAGCATCAGTAAATGTGTCTCTCACCTGTAGGCTGACCAAGTCCACATGTGTGTCTCCTGAAGGTGCCAGTCCATCAGAGCCTGAAGGAGCTGCTGATCCTGAGGGCGGAGCTTCAGAGGAGGGTGGAGGAGCTGCAGAGAGAGGCCCCCTCCTCACACTCCCTGTCCTCGTCCTCCTCCCACTCACCGTCCCCAACACACGCCACAGGGACCCCCGTCCACACTGCTGTGTGACCAGACCCCACAGGGACCCCCGTCCACCCTACAGGGTCCCCCGTCCACACTGCTGTGTGACCAGACCCCACAGGGGCCCCCGTCCACCCTACAGGGTCCCCCATCCACACTGCTGTGTGACGAGACCCCACAGGGGCCCCCGTCTACCCCACAGGGACCCTTGTCCTCCCCAAAGGGGCCCCCGTCCACCCCACAGGGACCCCCTTCCACAATGCCATCTGATGAAATCTCACCTTTATCGTTGTTGTGTACAGAAGTGGTTGTGGACTCCAGATCAAATTCTGTATTTAGAATTATTTAAAGACCTGTAATAAGAGGATTGATCAGAGGAAAGAAACCATATATGGTCAAGAGGGAAGGTTAGGGTTAGGCTCCTGGCTCCGCCCACTTTTTCAAACGTTTTTTTATTTAAAAACACCAGTCAGTCGTCCAGATGGTTAGCTCCACAGTCATCACCTTCAGGCAAAACTTAGATATCTGTCAATGTTAAGCCTGCACCCTGCTTCCCAAATATGGTCATCACCTTCAGGCCCAAACAAGAAACAGATGTCTCAGTGTCAAGGCTTTGCCATTTTCCCCATGTATGGTAATTTCTGGATTATTTAGGCCGTCATTCTCAAATATGAGCATTCATTTAAAGCTGCAGTAGGTAGAAAGCCAGAAAACGGTTGATTTTTGAGTCTCATCTGATTTAGGTTTCGTTCGTCTCCACCCTGAGCCCCTCCTACCAGACGAGCACGTGCACACAGCATGCAGCGCACACAGAGTCGCTATCGAGCCGCTGCTGGAATTCACCGGTCCACTTAGCACTATTCTGAGTAATGTCCGAGTCAAGCTTCAACCGCACTCTTTGCTAACGGTAAGCAGACGGCTAAACTGTTAGCAGCATTCAACTTACCTGTAATCTGGCTCTGTCTGAGTCTGTCCCTCCGCTCCAGTTCTGGGCCCCCCCTCTACCCTGGGCCCAGAACAACAGACCCGTTTGTCTGGTACACCGTCCGCCATTGTCGCTTGCTCTCTCCTACTGCCTGCAGCACGGGAACGCGCACATGCAGTAGAACAGCCAATAGGAAGGTAGTGGTCTGAGCTGACCTTTGATTGGTTGATGCACATCGTCCCGAATCTGATTCTTTAGAGGCTGAACACAGAGCCATGGTGAGGTGCAGAACCTATTGCTTGTCTCAGACCACTTGACTGACATTATGCTTGGAGGATATAATACATTTTTTACTCTGTTATACTAAAACAATGTTGCCTACTGCAGCTTTAATTACTACCAAGAGATTATGGTTATGACTTCCATATTTAGCTCCGCCCAGTTTGCATCAGAGGGAGGCTCTCTGTTTTAATAATAATAGTAATTAACGTGTTTCTGACTCAGTTTGATGATCAAAGGTGTTTGAAGGTCGAAGAGTTCACAAGCCCTGACCTCTACAACTGAAGCCCTGAGGTTCTTGGACCTCATTAACTCTGTTCACTGTTCTGTTCATCTGACGCTCCTCCAATGATGGAGCGAAGTTCATCCCACTCTGATTTAACTCTCTGAGTGTTAATCATCTTTACTGTCTGACTGTGTTGACTGAAGGTCTCTGATTTCACTCTCTGAGTGTTAATCATCTTTACTGTCTGACTGTGTTGACTGAAGGTCTCTGATTTCACTCTCTGAGTGTTAATCATCTTTACTGTCTGACTGTATTGACTGAAGGTCTCTGATTTAACTCTCTGAGTGTCAATCATCTTTACTGTCTGACTGTGTTGACTGAAGGTCTCTGATTTAACTCTCTGAGTGTCAATCATCTTTACTGTCTGACTGTGTTGACTGAAGGTCTCTGATTTAACTCTCTGAGTGTTAATCATCTTTACTGTCTGACTGTGTTGACTGAAGGTCTCTGATTTAACTCTCTGAGTGTTAATCATCTTTACTGTCTGACTGTGTTGACTGAAGGTCTCTGATTTAACTCTCTGAGTGTTAATCATCTTTACTGTCTGACTGTGTTGACTGAAGGTCTCTGATTTAACTCTCTGAGTGTTAATCATCTTTACTGTCTGTCTGTGTTGACTGAAGGTCTCTGATTTCACTCTCTGAGTGTTAATCATCTTTACTGTCTGACTGTGTTGACTGAAGGTCTCTGATTTAACTCTCTGAGTGTTAATCATCTTTACTGTCTGACTGTGTTGACTGAAGGTCTCTGATTTCACTCTCTGAGTGTTAATCATCTTTACTGTCTGTCTGTGTTGACTGAAGGTCTCTGATTTAACTCTCTGAGTGTTAATCATCTTTACTGTCTGACTGTGTTGACTGAAGGTCTCTGATTTCACTCTCTGAGTGTCAATCATCTTTACTGTCTGATTGTGTTGACTGAAGTTCTCTGAATTAACTTTCTGAGCGTTAAAGGTTTTTCCTTTGCCTTTTCTAAAAATAATCCGCGTTCAGATGGAGACTCTGAACGACAAGAGAAACAGCGGTGTTACCACACGGGTATGCTTTAAGGTGAAGACAAACTTTTCACAAACAACAATGGCAAGTGGATGTACGAAGACGCAGGAGTTTCTTGTCTGGACAACAAATCTGATATTTTTGTCTGATTAACAAACCGAGCACGGTAAGCAGCACACATGTTGCTCAGCCAAAGCTGTCGTTCCTGGTATTCTCGCACAGCCTTCATGTGAAAGAGTACTGCGCATGCGTTGACGTCAGTGTTTCACCCTGAAACGCTCTGTATCTAGTATACATGGAGACGGATACGGATACGTTTTCAAAACTCTCCACTCTGGACCCTGGTTTCAAAAGCTTACAGATTCAGGCACTCCAGGCACCATTCTAGTGTAAACGGGAGGCAAAAACACAATGAAAACTCTCTGTTTTAGACCGCATTTGTTTTCGTGTAAACAGGGCCTGAGTGTTAATCATCTCTCCCTAAGAACTGTCTCTCTCTGTTATCATGTTTTTAGGATCAGGTCTCGTGTCTTTAGTTTATTTGTCATGTCCAGGTCCTAAACCAGCCCGTCCCAGGTCCTCATAGTCCAGATCTTCAAGTCCCTGTTTTTTGCCAGACCTGAGAAACCAGGTGACATCATGTGACCAACACACCAGCAAGACGCACGGAGACCTCAGGACCTTCAGGGCTGAGACAGGAGACAGAGGATGGGCCAAAGAGAGATTTTCTGGACATGAGACATTCAGCTTCAGTCCTTTAAAAAGAGACATGACTGACATGGATACAGGACCACATGGTGTTTCTATTGGTCAGAAGGCCTTGAGCCCCACCCCCTCTCATCCTCTCCGTGTCAGTAGGTTGATCTGAAGTTAGGTGTTTACAGTGTGATACTCTTTGTCATGGTCCAGAAGCTCCTCTGATAATCAGACGGCTGACATCACATGACTCAATCAGATTCACGGTAACCATGGCAACAGACCACATGATGGCATCTGAGCTTAGCAGCAAACACTGAAGCATCATGGGATGGTGACACTGCCGCTGACCATGTGAGGGAAGATTAAGACCTAATCTAATCACTGAGGCTGGACAGACCAAAGAGATCTACAAAACATGAAACATATTAAAAATCTCTACTCCCCTGTCCTGTCTTTGACTTCCTGTCCTCTGTCCTCTGCTCAGAGTGGTTTTACACTGGAGCATCTGTTTGATCATTTCTGATGGTTATTGTCCTGTGTGTGGCTCTATGTTGTTAAATCTGATTATTTTATTATTTCTCTGAGTTTGTCATGTGATCACATTCTTATGTAAATAATGTCTAATGATGCTAAATAGTCTTTACACTTTAATAAAGCTGTGTTTTTGTCAAATATGTTCTCAGAAATGTCTGTACTCTCACATATATACATCTATACCTATATAAATCTATATCTATCTACACACATATATATATATATATATATATATATATATATACACACACACATATATATATATATATATATATATATATATATATATAAATATATAAATATAATCTCACAAATGAGTACACCCTTCACATTTCTGAAAATATTTTATTATATCTTTTCATGGGACAACAGTGAGGAAATGGCACTTTGATACAGTGTACAGCTGTTGAGTGGTCAGCTTGTGTAATAGTGTAAATTTACTGTCCCCTCAAAAAGTGAGTACACCCCTAAGTGAATGTGTACAAATTGGGCTCAAAGTGTCAATGTTCTGTGTGGCCTCCATTATTTTTCAGCACTGCCTTAACCCTCTTGGGCATGGAGTTCACCAGAGCTTCACAGGTTACCACTGGAATCCTTTTCCACCTCCATGACCACATCATGGAGCTGGTGGATGTTAGAGACCTTGTGCTCCTCCACCTTCCTTCTGAGGACGCCCACAGATGGTCAATAGGGTTCAGGTCTGGAGACATGCTTGGCCAGTCCATCACCTTTACCCTCAGCTTCTTTAACAAGGCAGTGGTCGTCTTGGAGGTCCTATCTTCCAAAGATAACCTCTGGATATGATGCTGAGCACATGCACTCAAGTTCTTTGGTAGACCACGAGGAGACCTGTTCTAGGTGGGACCTGTCCTGTCATGACCCCAAAACACACCTCCAAGACTGTGGACTCTTTCACATAGGGGTGTACTCACTTTTGTTTCCAGCAGTTTAGACATTAATGTCTGTGTGTTGAGCTAGTTTTAGGGGACAATAAATTTACCAGCTGTACACTCTCCACTTTACACTGTATCAGAGTCATTTCCTCACTGTTGTCCCATGAAAAGATATAATAAAACATGTACAGGAATGTGAGGCTTGAGGTGTGGGTTAGTCCAAGGAAGAAGCCATTAAATTCTGGTGGCGATACATATATTTGTCTGGATGCAAAAAATACCCAAACTCAAAAAAAAAAAATCCCATAAGTTAACATTGGGTGGATTTTTATATATAAAAACACTATATATTAATAGTTTATCTGTCAGTGTGGGAGAGGCCTCAGTGGAGGCTTTGCTGTCAGGGTGCTTCTTTTACATTTTTATTTATTTTCATCAATGAACAAAATGGAAAGTTGGAATAAAAGCATGGTCTGAATCATGGATATTTTAACCCTAGAGCAGGAGTGTCCAGACTATGGCCTGCCGGCCAACTGCGGCCCGCCGTCCATTTTTAATTGGCCCGTATCAAAGTCCAAAATATAATGGACTATGGCCTGCACGTAATATTTGCGTTTAACTGTATTGTGCTTCTTAGTTTCAACACTAGGTGGAGCAACTATCTTGAACAAGGTCACTTCTCCCTCATACCATATTATTATCCGCCATTTTTAATTTTCCTTTTCTGATTCCAATTAAATGACAGCATTCACATAATTACACACAGTGTCCGAAATACCCGTCAATATTCAGTCAATTCAGTCAATTAAAAAATGACTGACAAATGGATCCATGAACAGGATCAGCATCACGGAGAGGGCAGCGCAACTACAGCGCACACTCTACAGTTCTCTCAGCCGTCACAGCGCAGGTCAAAACCACTGCAGGTGACAAGGGTCTTATGTTTTTGCACTGACTTTATTTGGCACTTCCTCCTGTTTTCTGGTATTTGTGGCTGCTGCAGCTCGTCCTGTAAACTCAATAGCATTGGTAAAATCACTGCCTATCTTTACGTCTCATTCCACAGCTGTCCCAAAGCGTCCGTCAGACTGTGGTAGCTTGTGTCTTTACCATCTGAATGAGACACACAACACGATCTCTAACACCAGCTTTGTGTGGAAATACTTAAAAATTTTGAAAGAAATTGCAAATTGTGTGCTGAGCTGGAGGGATAAAATTGTTGCGACATTTGCCCAAAGTTTCAAAAACACTGAATTCATACTTGGTCCAAAACACATCTGGGTGAAACACTGCAGCACCTGATGGATTTACCTTCAGGCTGTGGCAACAAGAGCCGCTCACTGAAGAAAGAAGCTAAAAATCTAACCTCTCACAATGTGAGTGAGAACTTGTTTTAGATTTTTACTTTTTCATTTTGAGTGATCATAAATTTAATCAAGCTGATTATTGAACAGTGCAGCGTACACGGTGGTAGCGTCTGCTGCGCTCTGCAGCCGCATCTGAACGTAAACGGCATGTAGAATCTTTTTCGGCTTAATATCATGACTTTAAAAACACCAAATGATTTGATTCAACAAATTTCGTTGGGTTACAGTGTTACAAATTGTACAATATCACTTCCATGAGCCTATTTCTTCATGACTCCTGAACGTTACGTCTTCTGTTTTGGTCGCACATGGCTAATTTGCATACACGCACAGGACTGGCAAAACAATATTCATGAATACATTTTTTGAATACTGAATACTGGACATGGTGAGCTTCAAGCCTATCTCAGCTGTCATTGGGTGAGAGGGGGGGTACGTCCTGAATCGGTGGCCAGTCGATCCCAGGGCCACAGTTAATTAAAGCTGATGTCAATTTTTTAATAAACATTAGTTGGTGTGTTAACAAGCTCAATTATTTATTTGTGTAACAAGGTTGACATAAGGTTTACATAATTTACCTGTATTTGATTGATTTTACCAACATTAGTGCATTAGAAGTGAGGCGGTGTACCTCACATCTAGTGAGTGGCCCAGTCCTTCGTATATTTTTCTGTATGTGGCCCTCAGGAAAAAAGTTTGGACACCCCTGCCCTAGAATAATAACAATCCAGCTCTTACTTTGAAAAACCCACAGGAAGAGCTTCAGAATGAACACTCACCTTCACAGGTATAGCAGACCCAACAGATGGTCAGGTGAGCTCAGCAGCCTCCAGCGTGAACTACACCTAACTCAGGAAACGTGGGATCAGCTAGTTAAAGGTGTTTGATTAAGACAAGACAAAAGCACAGAGTAAACCTCAGAGCCCAGATCTGCACCTGAAATGAAGACGTGACACCAGCTGTCTTTAGAGTCGTTTTATTGGTTCATATTAGTAACAAGTATTCATAGCATGTTTCCAGAGAGTGTAATAATAATAATAACAATAATAATCATAATAATAATAATAGAGAGCAGAGATCACCATAAACACCTCCAGCAGAGAAAATGTCCAACATTCAGTTGTCAGAAAGTGTAAATACAGAAGGTAGAGAAAGCATGCATCAAGAGTGAGGACAGGACTCTGGGACAAAAACCAGCCAAGGGTGCCGCCGCTCCAACGGAGAGCGGGTCAGTGTCATCACACCGAGCGGATGGTTCAGGCTCTCCGACAGGAAGTAGAGCGTAAAACAGAGGGACCAGGCTCACGCCACTGCTCCCACCAAAAGAAGAAGAAGGACACTGTGGTTGAGCTAATGCCGGGTCAGCTGTCACCAACCTGTGACTCAGCCTGTGAGCTCGATAGGCAACACATTTGTACCCGCCTACACAGTGCACCCACAGATCCTGAAACCCCACAACAGTTAGGACGGGCAGAAATTGTGCTTAAATGGTCTGACCCCGGCACTGGAGACTAAAGTGCTTCCAAAACATGCTAACAGGCTCTTATCAAGGCTTTTATTGCTTCAGTCACTGACCGCTGAGCTATCCACTGATGGTAGCTGGGAAGAGGAAGTGACCATATTTGGACACGTTTGGACAGGGTAACCTTCATCCATATATTACCTCAGAGCTGACCTCTAAAACAAAGTGGTGACGTCAATTTGGCCCAAACCTTAAAATTTGGGATTTGGAGGTCACCAACTTCTTTAGGGAAAAGTGTCCATATACGGTCAGGCCAATCAAATCATGATCTCAGATAGGGTGGGTCCAGTGATGCAGGGACAATTTTGTAAACAACCAAGATGGCTGCCATGGATGTAGAAAGTTGTGGACCTGCTCTTGCATGAGCATCAAAGAAGTTGTCTGAGTGGTCCAGACCATCACCATCACAGAGCTCAGCAGGATCCTCCCACTGTTTCAACAAACGCCATCTTAGCTGACCAACCAGAGATGTTGCTGTGGCACTCTAGGATTGTGGGTAGTGTAGTTTCTACCTCTATTTTACACTCAGGTGTCTCGTGTCTCCAATAATCAAACCCAAAGGCAGCACAGACTGGGTGATATTGTAGCTGATGAGGAGGGCATGAAGGCCTCTCTGGAGGCTTTAGTCTGAAGTTATAGATGAGGCTCAGATGGATCTTTGGCGTTTGGTGACACCTCAGTATTTAACAAATCATTGTGGATAAGCTCAGAGACCAGAGGTCGGCTCGATCACGAAAAAATGAGCCTCTCATGTTGGCATGCTTGGTCAACACCTCAATGTCCAGACCTTCACAGGACCAACAGTGTACCTTCACACTACCCCTCCCCAAACCAAGACCAATCAAAGGCAGAGTCTGACGTCAACAACAGGACCTGCCAGCAGTCAGAACACTTGGTCACACCTGTACAGCTCTACACAGTAAGGTAAGGGGCTCCAGACAGGTGTGCATGTACCATGATGAGTTTCCACAGTGAATCAGGAGCAGCATAAACATCCAAAGTGCCCACAGCTGGTAACACAGTGTGTATCTAAGAGATTATTGAGAAGGTTCAGGTGCATTTGTCCGTCTGTCTTGGGACGTGACAACATTCTTACTTCACTCTCTAAACGTGTCCATCAGATGTTCATCCAACCGTCAGACCATTCCAAAAAAAAGCCTAATACATTCAGATTTAAGGCCTAATTAACCCTTTTTCTTCTCAAGTCCAAACAGATCCAATACAAAAGGCAGAAATCTCAATCAATGCAACGTCTTTGGTCAATTAAGATTTTTGCTACAAGCTCAAGTTTTTGTTCGATCTGAAGTACATTCATCGAACGGACAGGTTTGTAATTTTGGGTTTGACTTGTATGAAGTTCAGCCCTCACCTGAGCTCGACCTCTCGCCCAACCCTTCAGTCTTCCGGGTATCCAAGCCACCAATCCAGAAGGCACCAGAGTCATGGGCGGAGCTCTCGTTCAGACACGGTTACAGGTGTGCGATGAGATCTGAGATCGCCCCCTGAGAGGCGGTGCAGGTATAAGGCAAAGAGAGGAGCACCTTTAGAGTACAGCTGACAGGGCAGGGAGGGTTCTCATGCAGGACCAGTCTAGTCCAGTTCATACCAAAGATGCACAACGGGACCAGATGAAACTTGGAACTGCTTCGACATCTTTGGTCTGGATCGGGCTCTACAGGTAACCTGACCTGGTGGTCCTCCAACTCATCATGGTCCTGAACCCTCAGACACATTGAGGTCCAAATGGAGACTCAGAACCATGATGGGTATCCTGACAGACTATAGAGAGGAGCCTACAGGGTCCTGGAAACCAGGCTCTGAGCCTTGTTTGGAAACCAGTTAACATCTGTGACGTTTTAGGACTTTGACAGGCAGACTAGCACAAGGGATCATGGGTAGCGGCGGAACTTTTTCAAAGGCAACATAGAGAAGACCAAAGGGTGGTGTTCTAGTAGGACTGTGCAGCATGTGGTCTTGTTCCAGGCCCAGATCACCGTTTACAGCTCATACAACACATATCCCTCCCTCAGTATCTGCAACAACACATGACAACAAAAGTCTGAACTCGACCAACCCAAGAGCAGAGATCCAGAACCATTCACAGTCCCCCTGAGACAGCCTGAGGTCCAGGGTCCTGTGGAGGTGATTGGCTATAGATCATTGTTCATCCAAATATCATTTCACACTCAAGTCTTTCTTTGTTCCTCACACCTTTCAGGACACCCTGGTTCTGTATGCATTTCTTTAAACCAGAGTCTGTTGGCCTGATGAAGCCATGGAGCAGGAGACCCATCTTTGAGTTCTCCTGTGAAGAGCCCCTGTACTGATGAAGAGTAAGAACTGTTCACACCAGATGGTCGAAATACTGTTGGACATTTGTTGGACTTTTTCTCTGGTCAGACCAAGTCCATGTCTGTCCAAGTGCAGGTCCATGGCTTCCATATTCGTCTTAACTTGACTAGACTCAGTTTTGGTACCTGGCCCTTTGTCTTCCACAACAAGATAACTTTAAGAGGACAGAAAAAGTAACAAGGACAGGAAAAGGCAAAAAACATGTGCCTAAACCTGACCCTAAACCCTAAACCACGTCCATCTATTCAGCTGATAATGTCCTCTGATCAGCAACACCAATTTGAGCCTTTGCAACAATCACATCGAAACAGTCAGAATTTATGGACATAGATTCCAAACCTTCTTTAATGTTAAAGTTTTGAGCTTTCATATCTTTTGATGGCGTCGCGAGTCCATCAGAGAGGAACTCGGAGGGTAAAGGAGGGACATCAGTCAGACTTCATCGTCCTGTAGCAGGAGGACCACCTGTCCCATGTTGTGTTATGACAGGAGTCACACGGCCACATGCTGGCCCGGCATGTAAGCTACACTATATTGCCAAAAGTATTTGCTCACCCATCCAAATAATCAGAATCAGGTGTTCTAATCACTTCCATGGCCACAGGTGTATAAAATCAAGCACCTAGGCATGCAGACTGCTTTTACAAACATTTGTGAAAGAATGGGTCGCTCTCAGGAGCTCAGTGAATTCCAGCATGGAGCTGTGATAGGATGCCACCTGTGCAACAAATCCAGTCGGGAAATTTCCTGTCTCCTAAATATTCCACAGTCAACTGTCAGCAGTATTATAAGATTGTGGAAGTGTTTGGGAACGACAGCAACTCAGCCACGAAGTGGTAGGCCATGTAAACTGATGGAGCGGGGTCAGCGGATGCTGAGGCGCATAGTGCGAAGAGGTCACCAACTTTCTGCAGAGTCGATCTCTACAGACCTCCAAACTTCATGTGGCCTTCAGATTAGCTCAAGAACAGTGCGCAGGGAGCTTCATGGAATGGGTTTCCATGGCTGAGCAGCTGCATCCAATTCATACATCACCAAGTGCAATGCAAAGCGTCGGATGCAGTGGTGTAAAGCACGCCGCCACTGGACTCTAGAGCAGTGTTGACGCGTTCTCTGGAGAGACAAATCGCGCTTCCCCATCTGGCAATCTGATGGACGAGTCTGGGTTTGGTGGTTGCCAGGAGAACGATACCTGTCAGACTGCATTGTGCCAAGTGTAAAGTTTGGTGGAGGGGGGATTATGGTGTGGGGTTGTTTTTCAGGAGCTGGGCTTGGCCCCTTAGGTCCAGTGAAAGGAACTCTGAATGCTTCAGCATACCAGGACATTTTGGACAATTCCATGCTCCAAACTTTGTGGGAACAGTTTGGAGCTGGCCCCTTCCTCTTCCAACATGACTGTGCACCAGTGCACAAAGCAGGTCCATAAAGACATGGATGACAGAGTCTGGTGTGGATGAACTTGACTGGCCTGCACAGAGTCCTGACCTCAACCCGATAGAACACCTTTGGGATGAATTAGAGCGGAGACTGAGAGCCAGGCCTTCTCGTCCAACATCACTGTGTGACCTCACAAACGTGCTTCTGGAAGAATGGTCAAAAATTCCCATAAACACACTCCTAAACCTTGTGGACAGCCTTCCCAGAAGAGTTGAAGCTGTTATAGCTGCAAAGGGTGGACTGACGTCATATTGAACCCTATGGATTAGGAATGGGATGTCACTTAAGTTCATATGCAAGTCAAGGCAGGTGAGCAAATACTTCTGGCAATATAGTGTACATCATTTTTGGTCGTTTCAGTGGATCAAAATCTGAACATGGAACATTTTTGTTGATGAAAAGGTAAAACGCTTCATTTTTCAAGGGATCACTGTCATGGTTACAGGGCCCAAGTCTTCTCCATGCAGACTTTGAAGCGGTATTGTTTTAATGGCCCTCAGGCTGTTGTGAAAACTGTGAATGATTGCAGACCCCTGCTGAATCAGAGCTTTCTCATTCAGGATCTACGCTCAAGACTCCACCAGTCCAACTGGCTGTAAGGGACAAGCTCACTCAACAGGAAGCTCTATCTATCTACAAAAGTTAAGCAAAGTTTTAGCAAAAGTCGAGTCGGATACAAAGTGTAAAAAGAGCGAGTGAAGAGTGTAAACACGCTAAAGAGAAAGGGTTAATATGGAGCACATCGATGCTCAGCTAACAGTACAAACACAGAACTGCTCACAACAATATGTACAACCAACAACGCTCCACCAGCACTCCATACAACACTATCAAGATCCTAAAGCTAACGGCGGCTAACATCATCTACACAGCTAAAGCACAGGCCTACACCTAATCTCAGTCAGTCTGGCCTGCGTGACAGCAGAGTCACACCTCACCACGAATCCCTCAATCTCTGTTGCGTCACAGTTTCATTCAACTGGCAGTACGTCACTCATAAAACATCCGGAAGAAAACGTTTGCGATTGCACAAAGATCCAAATCCAGTTCTCATCAGGAATATGTGGAGTTTGCCAAAAATCCTAAAATCAGGTTTTAAAGTGCACATTTTTAAGTCAGTCATATTAAACTGGATTTAATCATGTCACCCTGTTATGAGGGGATTTTAATCAGGACACCCTGTGGAGTTTATTGCTACATTGAATGCCTCAGAAAATCTTCTTACAGCCGTTAATTTCATTTTCATGTAAAAATTAATGTGCCATGGAGACATCTGTTGTTTGTCCAGAGTGGACTCTAGAAGAATGAAGGGTTCAGTTCTTTATCATCAACCTGGTCACACACTGGGCTGTAAACATCATAATTTCAGCTGTGAGGACTGACTCACTGCAGGGGCAGCCTCTACTGGACTCCAGAGGAACTGCAGTTTTTGGCACTTCTTGCCTTAAAGTTGATTTTTGAACTCCACATGATATTGTTGAATTATTGTCTTTAACACCGTTAATTTGTGCTTTAGGCTTTAAAGTGTTTTGGCCACTAAAACTCGTTAGAGTCAAACTTTTTTAAGGTCATCGTGGGATCATCGTCTTCACAGAACATCTCCAGATCTTCTAAAACTAACGTTTCACCATCAGATAAGGTAAACTCCAAGTTCTTCTGTATACACTCAATGCAAACACAAAAGAGCAGAACAGGAATAACAGAAGCCTGTCCATCCTTAAAGTCACACCTCATGCCTTCACTGCGAGATTCAAAATGACCTGCTCCTCTGAAGGGCGAATCATTTCTCCTTTTTTTTCTAAAAAAAATTTCATTTCAAAGGCAAAAAGTGCTTTAAGCTTGAAATAATCAAAGTGAAACTGTTAGTTCAATTCTTCTGCTACATCAGCTGTTCAGTCTGTTTTGGCATTTTTAAAATTATTGTCAAAAACAGGGTTCAATATTTAAAACAGTCACTTTTTTATTTTTATATTTTAATCTTTTTAAGTTCATCTGAATTTAACGCTCCTCCTGCTGAACCTCTGCGCCTTTTCCAAAGACTCTGGTTCCCATAAAAACAACAATTGTGTTCAGGCTTCCTTCATTCAGGCAACATAGTTAAAGGCTAGCTGAAAAAACATGATCTAGTCTATCCTCTTAAATATGACCATATTTACACTATAAAAAGTCACAGGTTGTAAGTAGACAGAAATGTTCAGATGCCTTGTTTGTTCACGGCAAAAAGATTAAAATGTGAATAAGGCAACTTTGCACATTAAGATATGAGGATGACGGAGCAGCAGCTAACGATGCAAACAACTGTAAACCGTGGTCAGCTTCACCAGGTCAGACTCGGACCTTCATGGGCTCAGAGGACGGCAAAGCTCCACCCACAGCAGCGGGGCTCAGCCATCTTATGGAGTTGCACCGACACAGCTGAATCCATTTCAGGGCCACGACATCATTCAGAACTCAATTTAACTTCAGTTATTTCACAACAAAATCATCACTGACTAGGAGCTCCTCATGTAAATACTTTAAGAGTCACCAAAATTTCACATTTTAGAGTTTAAGGGAAATTCAGATCTTTATAAACTTCATTGGAACAGGAGCAGCAGAATCTTTATTCATGGTTTAAGGTGATGATTCCAGAATAACGGAGATTTATGCACAATAAGAACACCAGAATTCTACAGTAAAGCCAGTCCCTCCAGGAGTAACCACAAGGCCAATTTGTGCAAATTCAACCATTTCCAAAAATATTCAGTGCAGAGGACCTTTTCAGGCACATCGACCAATCATGGGCATGTGCAGTGGGCGAGTCCGTTTTCAGGGGAATCTTTCAAAGCTTCTTTACAATTCAATCATTGGGGAAGAGTTTTGGATTTTTCTGGCGTTTGTCTCACTGTGAGCAAGATGACTCAAGTTTCAGGGAATTTGATGACATTTTTGGGGGATGTTGGAAGAAGTGATTTTCTTGTTGCTGTCTGTCAGTAGGTTGATCCAAAGTCAGGTTGGAGGTGTTTACTGTATGGCTTCATTCATGGCCTGTCTTCATGACTTTGAATGTTTGTTCCTTTAGTCAGAGGTACAGACGGCTGATGGTTCACCTCCTCACTTTATCCACATCAGACCAAAGCAGGACGCAGGCAGGTGAGGACACCTGCTGCTTCTTAGTTCTGTTGATTCCTCCCTGAGCACCCAGCTGCTTGAAGGGACAGGAGAACTGATTCTTGATCATGAGTCTTACTATCTAGGATCTGAACTGGATATATAAAGAGGTGTTTCTCGTCCTCTCTCCTGTTTTCCTACCATGGTTTGCTCAAGAAAATGTACCAGCAGAGGACGGATCCAGACTGAAGCCGTCCCTGTGGTTTCTGAGGAGCTGCCTGAAATTAAACATTTGATTTGACATGAATCAGAGAAGACTGAGGATGTCCTGGAGGGACTGGCCCTAGAGGGAGACACAGGTTTAAGACAGCCCTCTGGGCTATTATTATTCCATAAGAACAACAGCCAGTAAGTCATCACTGATTATTGGTTGAATATCACTGAACATTCTTTCACATCAAACCGTGGGCCTCACGGTGGAGCTCCGCTCTCAAACTCCCTCAGAGCGTCTTCACTGATCTGCTGCTAATCTGATTAACGACCCAAAATCCAAACAATCAATCAACCGAACAATCAGATCACTGAATGACTCCCGTTAAACCCGCCCACCAGAGCTCCCCGGTCTTTAATTGTCTGAGTGAGTGGGCGGGGCTGAATGCTACATGAAGCTGCGGCTAACGGACGGCAGACCACGCGCTAACCCGCTCCGTCAGCGGTGTTCAAACCAAGAAACAATCAATTACTATTTACATAAACGTTTGGCAAAGGTTCCACTCCGAGTCGGCCATGTTCACAGCTAAGGACACCAATCACATTCAACCCAGAGGGACTACAAATCCCATCATGCACTGCAGCGCCGAGCCGCAGGACCAACGGTGCGTTCCATTTGGTCTCGGGAGTCGGGTGTCTGGTGATGCAGAGCTCGTGACGTGGTTAGCTCAGTGTGATGTCATTCCTGCTCTGACGTCTGACTCCCAAAATAAATGGAACGCACCCCAAAAGATGATCCAGGATCGGCTGTTCATGTCTGAGTGTGTTGGGGGGGCAGTGTGTGTGTTCTTGTGGTTATTCATGGGTGTTTGTTGTTGTGTGTGTTTGGGCTGTATGTCTGTGTGTGAGTGTTTGTTGTTGTGTGCTGCTGTGTGCGTCTGTTGTGTGTCTGTGTGTGTTTATGTGTGTTTGTTGTGTGCCTCTGTGTGTTTGTTGCTATGTGATTGTGTGTTTGTTGTGTCTGTGTGTTTGTTGTTGCTGTGTTTGTTTGTGTGTGTGTGTTTGTTGTTGCTGTGTGTTTGTGTGGGTGTTTGTTGTTGCTCTCTGTATTTGTGTGTTTGTTCGTGTGTTTGTTGTTGTTGTGTGTCTGTCTGTTTGTGTGTGTGTGTTTGTTGTTGTTGTTGTGTGTGGGTGTGTGTTTGTTGTTGTTGTGTGTGTTAGACGGGGTTCTCCTCAGTCGGGGGTTCAGTGTTGGCCGGCTCCAGGAGGGTCTGCTGGACTGCAGAGACAGAGCAGAAACATGAGGATCATCATTAATTCTTCATATTTGGGCCCATCTGCCAAATCCCACATTCTGGCTCTACTGTTTACTGTATCCTCACACAGACACATGTCAGATATTTGACAAGCCTTATATCTATATGTATACATACATATAGATATATATCCATATACCCTCCTAAAAGGGACTGATGCCCACCCTAAGGCATCATTCCACTACAACAAGCCACTACACAACATTAAACAGCCACTACCTGCTGTTTTTAAGGCACTTTGTGCCCACATTGAGCCCACTGTTTCCCCTCTATACCCTCATACTGACTCATTACATTCTCCATACAGCCACCAAATACCCACATATAGGCTCTATATCCCCACTGATTTACATTCGACCAAATGATACCAACACTATGGCACTGTATACCCACATTAAGCCACTTCGTCCCAACACTGAACCCCAAATCCTTAAACCAGGGCAGTAACTCTAGGATCTGGACCAACTATTGTAACCCGGCTATGGCCCTAAATGGAGACCTCATACCTACATCCCCATATTAAGTCTTTATATTCTCACATTATTCACTCACTCGTGCTTTACTGTGTATTTTTTGTGCACTTTGGGATTTGTTTTCAAATGTAAGGTGCGTTATAAATAAAATCTATTATTATTATTATTATTTTCACAGGGGCAGCAGAGTTAGCTGATAACACTGAGTATCAGGTTTAGGCACAAATTAACACCCTTTACCTCTACATTAAACTTCCATGTCCCCAGCTTAGGCCAGGGCCCCTAAAATCTGCCCTACATCCTCAAATTAGACCACCGCTCCCATATCAACCCTCTATCTCCCTCTACTGAGGCATCCCGACACCCCCACACTGAAATAAAACAACAGGGACATAACAGCCCTGATCATCATCAGGTCAGTATCTGATGGAGCACCAGCCTCTGGGATCTCCAGCTCTCATAGATCTGGTTCAGGCCCTCTTACCTTGGGGTTCTGTGGCAACCACAGCCTCGGGGTTCTCGGCCTTCACCATGTCGGTGTTCAGACTCTCTGTAGAGACAAAATCAAGTTGTTAGCTTCTGTCATACCAGAAATCTGAGCTAATCTACCACGGCTTATAAAATGACAATGAACTTTACAAAACACTGAACTGTCCCTTTAATTTGGTCTCAGAGCTCAGCCTCTGAGCACTGTTGGAGGTTCTTCACCAAAGGTCTAAAACCATCTTGTTTAAGATCATGAGTACTCCTGATCCACCTTCTTTCTCTCTCTGGGACACTCTGTTGGAGCCCCACCCCCACATGGGCCCAGTCCACTCTGATTGGTTGTCTGATCTGCTCCACCAGGAACTAGAAGATTGCAGGGACAACAAGTTCTTGGACAGGAAGCTTAACCCCAAGATAAAGATTTTCAACTAGTTTACTTCTGATAACCTAGTTACCTAAGACACAGGAAGAGGTCTGAGCTGGATCACATCGGTGGGAAGAGGTCTGAGCTGGATCACATCGGTGGGTGTAATGAGATGGTCGGTGGAGGATCAACTCTGTCTGAGGGACTGTTGTGGTTTCTAATCCAATTAATTAGCTGCTGCAGGCTGTGTGTGTATGGGGGGGGGTCTATATGGAAGTGGCTGCTGTGGACCTGCTGATGATCTCCATCTCCCTGGACTCGGCACCTCCATAGGTCTGCTCTGATTAGAGCGTCTTGGACAAGTTTGTCACTCAGATTTTAGACTCCTGTCGTGGTTCAGTTCTGTTTCAGTTTTTTCCTTGTGTTCTTTGTTTATTCCTCTTCCTTGTGTTTCCTGTTTTATTTTGAAATCCCTGTGTTCCATGTGGTGCTTACTGCCCTCCCCTCTGTGTGCCCCTGACTGTGATTCTCTCTACCTGTGTCAGATTATTCTTGTGGATTTAGCCTGTGTCCCCCTTGTCTTTGTCTGTTTATTCGTCTTCCATGTCTCGTCATCAGTGTCACAGCTTCTCCAGTGTCTAAGTGTCACAGCGTCTCAGTGTCTCCAGTGTCCTAGTGTCTCAGTGTCACAACGTCTCCAGTGTCTCAGTGTCACAGCGTCTCCAGTGTCATAGCGTCTCCAGTCTCTTGATGTCACAGCGTCTCCAGTGTCAGTGTCACAGCGTCTCCAGTGTCTCAGTATCTCAGTGTCTCCAGTGTCACAGCGTCTCCAGTGTCACAGTGTCTCCAGTGTCTCAGTGTCTCAGTGTCTCCAGTGTACCCAGCATCTGTTTGTAGTTTGTTTGTTTTGGTTGAAGTTTTTATGACTTTGATTCGTACTTTGAGTTTTCTTTTTTTTTTTTAGGTTTGTATTTTATTTGAGTTTTTAACAGTAATAGTTATTCACACATAAACACAAGAATCACAACGACCCTCTCACATTCACATCCACATATGAAAATGATGCTTTTGTAATATGTCTTTTAATTTACAGATTTTGATATTTATCCACATTGTGTATTGTTTTAGTCACACTTTTTTAAAAATGTTTGCCTTTGTTGTCTGCCCTATCAATACTGAGAGACAGTGGAAAAAGGAGACGCAGGAAATGGGGCGTATGCAGAAATCAAGTCTGCCGGAGGCGAGATCGTGATCCATGTTACGTGTCTCAACCAACAATAATCCAATGAGCTACTGGCACTCTCTTAAACTATTAAACATTATGTGCATTTTAGATGAACTTAATGTGCACAGTCTTGTGATACCTCCATTATAATTTAATTTTAAAATATTTTGTATACAGATTTATGTATCCTTTGTTTAGGCTATGGTGTTCTTTGTTCTGTTTTCATGCCAATGCTATCAAAGGCCCATTGGAGAGAGTGAATAGCTGTGCCTTATATTTTTACTTTAACAACATCCCTCAGTCCATGAGGTGTTTTTAATACCAACAGCTCAGTTACCTTGTTCTGATTCCGTTGATAAAATCTAAACAAATGTGCATATTTCCCTTGGATCTTTTCATGTTTACACGGCAGTATTCTCAACCAGGCTAAGTCCAAGCAAGTTGAGTTGCACAAAAGGCCAGAGCTGGCCTTAGGTCATAACGTCACAACCACTGTGTCGTACTCTGCATTATGGGAAGAAGGCTAGCAGGCTAAGACAGCCAAAAAACAACTCACTGATTAATAGGGGCGGTTTAGTGTCCCATGTAAGATTATACATCTGACAAGACATAAGTGTAAACAAACTCGGTGCATGAAGAAGAGGGGCTTTAAACACTCGGCCAGGGTTTACAGCAGACCATAGGGGACACTAGACAGCATGGAAACTCATTACAACATAACAATCGTAGAGGTGTCCCAAAGAGAAACGTAAAAGTAGATAGCAGCTTTGAAAAAGATAAATTCCCCTGCTTGAATGAGCTGGACTTAACTGATCAAGTTTTTGGAACAGTCAGTGGTGTCGTGCTTTGCTGTAGAGAAGGCGAGTAATGTCAACCTGTTGCTATTTTCATGGCATGTTGTGCCTGTGCACAGACAGTGACTTTGTGGGATCCAAAACATTATGTAGTATGCAGTATTCTCATTCAAATTTAAAGATATGAATTATTACTCTGGGTTAAGTGGATTTAGGGAGCAGTAATTTTATTACCATGTGAGTGAATCTGAATCCCAGTAACTGTTGATTAACTTGATTCCAATAATCTTGCTCTCCACGCTGACACCTCTATACTCTTTGATTCAGTTGAAGTGTACAGAAGATTTTTACCTCACGGCCAGCCTCTCCAGGAAGCACCAGAGAGTCCAGGAGGTCCAGCAGGTCCAGGGGGTCCACGCTCACCAACAGCACCGCCAGGTCCTGTTTTCCAGGTTCACCCTGAAAGAAAAACAGGATTTAAATTATCCCTGACTGAAAATACTGGTTGCCAGGTAACTTTTTTTCTGAAGCAGACCCTAAAATCCCATAAATAGATTGATATGGAGGGTCATGGAGGTTCCATTTAAATCCAAGTCTCTCACAGGAAGAATCAGACTTTTAGGACTTCTAATGGCCTTGAATTTCAGAAATTAGGTTGACTTTCATAATCTTACAAAACACCTAGATTTTCCAGATCCCCTGTCGGTTATCAGGCAGATCCATGCTGCAAAGCTTCAAGCTGAAACAATCATTCTCAGTCAGGAAATTATTGAGCAGTTCAATCACTTTTCTTTCTCTCAACAGCATCTGCCATTCCTAATCACTCTCTATGAGTGGAGTGAAATGTATATCATAGAAATGTGAAACAGTCCATCTGATCTGTCAGGTTAGACTTTGTAGGGATCTGCAGAATTCCCGGTTCATCATATAACTAATGCTTGTAGGGCCTGTGATATGTAACCCTCACCAGTTGCAGATGGATTTGCCTGATCAATGTCTGTAATACAGCAGATCTATCTTGCCAAGCTCCAATCTACAATGACTGTGAGTGGTCCAAAGTGGGACAGTCCCAATCAGTGTCCCTTTAGAGCAAAAAGAGGTGGAGCTACAAGGGAGACGACAGCAGGAAAGTGACTGCCACTGGTAGATCTTTGACACATATGTATCCACTAGATCTTCATCATTAAATGCACATTCGGTCTAAATATGTCACACCTGATGGATGTGTCTGACCTTCCAAATGTTTGCATTGTTAACTGGATCAAACTGAGTTCCCTTCAACTGCTAGATTAATGTGTGTAAATCAATAATATCCACTGAAAGGAAACTATTTATTGTGGGTTTTCAGTGAGTTGGGTCGACAGGTCTAGCTTCCATGTAATTATTTCATAGGGGATGTTATACCAGAACAAGTTTTGATGACCACTGCTGTAAAGGCATCAAGTATTTATCAGCACGCAAGGTCTGATTGAACCAGCCTGTGTGTTTCTCTTAGCCAAGAATGATAGGAGTTGGACAATAGTGTGAGCTCCTTTGTCATGACTAGGATTCACTCCCTATCATTTCACAGGACTGATCACAATGAATACTCACAGAAGTCCAGGCAGACCACTGAAACCACGCTCTCCACGCTGTCCAGGAAGACTACAACACCACGCTGTCCAGCAATACCTTGGGGTCCGGGTGATACCAGCGGGACCCTGTGCAAAATAACACAGCAGCAGGTGAGTAGAACACTCCAGAATGAAGCAAAAATTGTCCGTGATAGATTATCTAATGTAGGAAACTCACAGGGGCACCATCAGCACCAGCAGATCCCTTCTCACCACCAGGTCCTGCGGGTCAGCAGCACCAGCCTCACCGGGGGCGACAGCAGCTCCGGTCTCACCACGAGCTCCTCTGGCGCCTTCCTTGCCAGTTGGTCCAGGGGGTCCAGGGGCTCCAGCAGATCCCTGAAGAAAGAGTTGAGTCGTTAAATTAAAGAGTCATAAAAAACTTGTGTTTCTTATTTTCAGGATCAGAAAATATCGGGCCCACTAAAAAAAAAATGTGATGCATTCCACTATTTATTTCAAAAGTTAATACAGTGATTTGGAATAAAGTTCATAAACTTTTGTTAAAATATTCATTTATTTCAGTTAAAGAATGAATCAGTTTTATCTTACAGCATTAAAATTTGTTTGTTAAATGTACAAATGCTAAGTGAGAAAGCTGTTTTTGTTTGCATAAAACACCATCTGTTGTTCACTGCTATAAATGCTGCCCATTTTGCAGTGTGCTTACAAATTGCTATTACTGTGCAGCCCTTGTAGGATTCATGGAGCTTCAGCCTCTGGGCCCCTAACCTTTTCAATGTGTTCAATTTTGTTTTATTAAAATTATACATACACTCACCAGCCACTTATGTGGTACAAATATTCTACTGGTCGTTGATACAAACAGCCAATCAGTCAGTCACATGATCGAAACATGCAGACATGGCCAAGACAACATTCTGATGTTCAGACCGAGGCCCAAAATTGGCTAGAGACGTGATCTAGTGGCTTTAAATGTAGCCTGGTTGCTGGTGTCGGATTGGTTTATTGTCAGGCACAACCATCTCTAAGGTTTACAGAATGGTCCAAAAAAGAGAACCTCGAGCAAAGTGCTTTGTTGATGCCAGAGGACATTTAGAATGGCCAGAGCAACTCAAGATAGGGTGCATGGTGTGGGGGATATTTTCTTACGGACTTTGGGCCCCTTTGTACCAAGTGAACATCATTCAAATGCCAGAGCCTGACATGATATTGTCACTGACCCATGTGCATCCCTTTATGGTCATAGTGTACCAATCCATTACGGATGAGAAATAAAGTAAAACATAACTTACAGATGGGCCAGGGGGTCCAACTCTACCAGCAGGTCCGGGGAAACCAGTAGCACCCTAAAAATTACAGAGAGAGAGGATAAAGGGATGAGAGACAGCTTTGCATTTTTTCTACGTTTTTGAACATTATTCATATTATTGGGATTCTTACAGGAGATCCAGCACCACCACCGAGCACCTTTGGGTCCAGGAGGTCCAGCAGGTCCTGATGAAGAATAAAAATAATTTATCAGTGAAAAAATGAAACACAACTTATGATCAAGTCTAAGGGTTTAATAAAGCATGGGAATAAATGGCCCTAAAAATGTTATTCTTCACTTTTCTCTTTACTTTAAACTCAGAGCATTTTTTATGGTCAGAGAAAAGCTAGTTAAAAGATAGAATGCTTTAGCTTCTCCATGATAATTTAGAAGCATACTTTGAAGATAAAATAAAAAATACTTTATTTGCTCCTTTTTGCACACAGAGGAAGAAAAATATCTTCATGTGCAATTGAAAACAACAAAGCAAAACTTCTACATAAGGAGACAAAGCCCTAATAAGACCAACACAGAGCTGCACTACATCAGGAACCAAGGTTATTAGTGATAAATATTCCAGGGTTTAAGGTAATAACAAAAAGTTTATTGTCCAATAGAGGGGTAGGATTGTGACAATACCAGAATTATAAACTTCAACTTAAAACCAAACAAAATCAATATCCAGTTTGAAAGAAGAGCAATTTTAAGTCATAGGCCCCCAGTGTTGGGTTTTACATGTTTTCACTCTGAAATGGCACAAATTCTGTGAGTTTTTACAATATAGACAATATCTGGAGCTTGCTGTAGTTTTTGATGGATTATTTAATCTCTAACTCATCTTTCTAATAAACAAGATTTAAGTTTAAGAGTATTAAAGTATTGAACTTTTGGACAGCTTCAGTAGCAGGTGAGCTTCAAAGTCCTGTCTTTTTTACAGACACAAACACAACTTTATGAACTTATAACTTGAACTAGGAAAAAAAATAAAGTTCTGAACTGCTGAAAATCTATGAGATTCGAATATTGAGAATGAAGATAGATACAGCACGACTTGAGTCATGTCCAAGGCATTACTGGAACATTGGTACATCTACTCTCAAAAGGCCATGCTACATGAGTGCTCTCTAATCTATGTTCTCTACTGTCTGTCAGCAGCCTTTACTGTCATGGGTTCATCATGAATGATTGTTCCTTGAACTTGCTCTGTCTTTGGAAAAAGAGCTTTTACCGTTTGTGCTCCATCATCTTGGCCTGACTTGCAGAATCATCTTAATCTAGGGTGCTGAATTAGTTAAGAGGATTTTAAAAACAAAATCGAGGATCATCTGACTGGTGTATGCTCTTGCTTTACGCCTGAATGCTGATATGAAGATTTGATAAATAAATAAGTCTTAAGCTGGCCTGGAGCAGCAAAGTCTGAATCCTTATGAAGAGGTTTAGGGGTGGACTGTCAAACTGAAGCCATCTTGGTTAGGTTAGACAAGCGGTCCAAGTGCTAAATCACAGTGAGGCTTACAGAGTGGATGTAAAGATATAAATACATTCAGTGTTTTTAAGCTCTGGTTTTTTACTGACTGTCATTTCAGTTCTGTTTTTCTGTACAATTTAGAATCAACATTTTAATGCAATTTAGCTGCTTTTTAATGTTCTTGATGTTCTAAAGACTGTTATTAAGTCTGTAGAGAACGCTGCACGGCATTTGCACGAAGATATATGTAGCCTTCATCTTAAACTTGCCTTGTCTTGCAGTAAGCATTCGGTCATTTTTCATTATATACTCATTAGTGTAATATATGGGTCTACCTGAGGTCCACTAGCTCCAACAACTCCAGAGGGTCCAGGAGCACCAGCATCTCCCTTGGGGTCCAGTGTCACCATTCTCTCCCTTGGCACCAGGCTGACCATCAGCACCCTGAAGTGGGAAAACAAAAAAATAAACATTTGGTGAAAAATTCAAACTAAGCTGTGGTGAACCAGTTTAAAGGCATCAATCTGTATAAATAATTAATATGTGGATTGAATATGAAGTTAGAGATTCTTACAGGAGGTCCAGCGAATCTGCAGGTCCAGCGGGTCCTGCCTCTCCGCGCTCGCCCTATGGTGTCACAAAGAAGAGAAGGTTCAGCTCCTGCTCAAGGGAGACTCACATACTATACTTGGTTCCTACACCTAAATCATGTTCGTTTGGAAACTTACAGGGGCACCACGAGGACCTGTGGGTCAGCTTACACCAACAGCACCGGGCTCTCCCTAAAACAAACAGTGGAGAATAGAGAGGGTCAGCACAGAAGGAGCTGAAATGATCACAAACTTTTTTTGAAATAAAGTTTTAACCAGGTCTACCTTCTCAACCAGAGCACCAGGAGGTCCTGGGAGTCCAATAGAACCAGATAGACCACGAGCACATCCTTGCGGTTGCGCCATCAACTCCCTTTACACCAGCATCACCCTGTAGAGAGCGAAGTTGACCAAATTAATGATTTATAAGTGTATCCATCTCTATCAAGCTACAGGGATAATAAATAATTAGCTTATTTTAAGGGATGCACAGTTTTCTCTGCATAGTATCGGTATTTGAAGATATTGTCTCAAATATCTCATTTTCAATATTAGCTGATATAAAATTTCTGCCAGTAATTACAGTTAATATATCAGCCTTTCATACGGACCAACATGAACATGAAGCATCTGAAGGTTGTCATGACCCGATACTGTTAAATGTACACTGTGCATATTGTACATGTAATCCATTAAAATTTTGTTGTTTTCTATTACTGAATGTCTGTAGAAGTCAACATATTAACTGTCATGTTTTATATCTGTTTCTTCAACAAAAAACTGGGCGTGTGTATTGACAAGATTCTAGGGTATAAAATATGCACTGTAATACATGGGTGAAGAGTCAATACATCACAACCATTTCACTATACATTGTAATTCTATAAATAGGGCAGATACATATTTTTTTCACTAAAAAGACTATTTTTCAATACATTAACTGTATTGTTTGCATAAAAATACATTTCTAATCATTGTTAAACTATAAAGCATGATCTCTGCCAACATAAATAAACTTTATTGTCTGTCCTAGTGACAGAAATAATAACAACAATAATGTAACAGATAGAGCGATGGCCAAATATAAATGTCTGCTGCCAACTACAAAACAAATGTTCAGTAAGTCCTATAAACTTCTGAAAGATAAAATATAACTATATTGCACTAAAAATATTGAATATTTTATTGCGCCAAAAATACTGTAATATATTGGTTTATCAATATTTCCTTTCACAAATTTCTGACTGAGGCAGACTTGGTGTTTTTTTTTACTATATAAAAATGGTGTTTTGTTCCAGCACAATTAAAGTTGAGAGTTTTGGAATATTGGCATATTAATTTCAGGAAAAAGTCTAATATTGTTCATCTCTTGCTAATTTCTTTAGATGTTCATAACATTTTTTCACCTGTGGATAACTCTAAGGACGGTAAGTCTAGAAAAAAATGTTAGATCTTTGTCATCTCAAAAACTGCTAATGTTTTTAATTTTCCATGTTAATTACGAGAAGAAATGATAAATGTTGTTTCCTGTATTAACCCCCAAATATATGGAAAATAACACTGAGTTACTAAATAACAGCTTTATCAAGCTATGGTAGTCCTGATTATACTCTGATTTTACTCTTACAACATAGTGGCTGAGAGACACACAGACTAGCCATAAACATCAAGGACAAAAATCCATAGATATTTCAAATTTTTCTTTCTTTCTTTCTTTCTTTTTTTAAAGACTCAATTTTTTAGACACATTGAGTCTAATGAGACAAACTGTGTGACGCAGCCATCACTTACTCTCTCTCCCTTGGCACCAGGCAGACCAGCAGCTCCGCGCTCACCGGGATTCCCTGCATACCGGTGGCTCCAGCAGGACCTGGGGCTCCAGTAGCACCAGGCTCTCCCCTGCACAAAGGCACAAATACAAAATCAATCATCACATACCGACATCATTCAATCCAAACAGCTTAAGTTTAAAGTGCATGGTATATCGTCTCGAAACTGTGGGTACTGCTGGTGTAACAAATGAATTAGGGTTATCTAAGCGAAATAATAACATGGGATGACTGTTGCATTTTTTTAAAAGGTTTGTTCAGGTTCTGCTGCAGCAAACTGATAACCTCTTGTGTGTGTGATGCCTTGGCAAAAATATTGGTAGAAAGATATTTATTTCAACAAAGGCTAAAAATGATAGTAATGCTAGTAAACCAAAAACAGTCAGCATTGTTTAAAGTGCAGTTTATGATGTATTAAAAAGGCTGGCGGACAGTTTGATTTTAGCTGGTTTTGTTCTAAATTTGTGACAAAACTTGACTTTTCCTGACAATGATTTCATGTTTCTTGACAAACAGCTACAAAAATATGGAGAAATGTCAAATAATTACAGAGAAATCTGGTGTAAAAGATGCACTTTTAAAACCTATTTTTGGATTGTATATAACCCACCAGTCATAATACTAAGACATGACCTCACGGGCAGCCGCCACCACGATATATTGCCTCATGAGCTGATGTGGTCAAAGAAAGTACTTTACTGCAGTGTAAATAAAATCTTGTGGAGTGTTGGCTTAATTGATGAGACTCCTCAATTAAAGACAACAAATCCCCACTGGAGATGGGCAGTGTGTCTTTCAGGCTGTGGTTCTGTGCCTCCAACCATCCCCACAGGCCACTGTACCAGGCAGTAATGTAATCAGCAGGACTGCAAACTCCAAATAAAAGAAAAGGTGGTAATAAAGAGCTGCACAGAAGCTGCACGGGACTGCACGTTGTGGGCTTTCGCTCAATGCATATTAGACATATGTCTTACAGGAATACATTTTAAATTTTCCTCAAGAGATCCCCAAAATCAATATTTAGCTTAGATAAGAGATGAAGCTTGTAAGCCAACCCCTTTCAGTCAGAGTACTGTCACTTCTTATTCTCGTAACTTTGAATGTACCTATTGCTATGATCCACTGATGATCCCAACTTACCTCAACCTTATTATTTCCTTTAAGATCTTCTTTTTTAGAGGATGTCTTTTAGCAGAATTACTTCTCTGTTAGTCCATTAAAAATTGTAATTCATCCATTTGTTTCATACTGTTGATACTGAATTTCATTGCTGTTTTTTCTGTCAGTTTTTTATAAAGTTTTATCACTGAATTTAATACACTGTTGACCTTAACAGTGCCCATCATGTGCTTTTATTGCAGCTCAGATAACTGCTCTGTGACTAAGTTTGGCTTTGACATGTTTTTTGCTGAGTTAGATTGTATTTAAGAACTCTCAGCGTTTGAGGGTATTTGTTTACCCACCTTGGCTCCATCGTTACCAGCAGGGCCAGGAGAACCGCGAGGTCCAGTTGGGCCAGCTACACCAGGACCACCGCGGCTCACCCAGGGAAACCTCTGTCACCCTAAACAAGAGAGGAGACATTGTTTTCATTAGAAGGTCGGGGCCTTTTCAAAGTTGAAAAATTCCAATATTATTCAATGAAACAGAGCAGATACTCACTCTGGATCCAGATGGGCCGGGGGGGATCCAACATCACAAGGAGCACCCTGAACAACAAGAAAGAGAGGAGAAGTTTGTCATGGTAACATTTACCGTGTAAACATGGTGTTTGTAACAGACAACCAGAAAACGCAGCAGGTGAATGATAATGAGTGAGATCTAATTTCTTGAAAACGTCTAAACACTACAAATACATGATCGCATTAAAACATTAAACACATTAAAAGATTCATGAATGTTAAGAACTAAGCATGAATTAGATAATCAAAAAGAAGAATCTATGTGAGAACAAGAAAAAGAATGCTAAAACAGTGACTCAATTTTTTCAATACAGGAAATACAGATTGAAACCTCCTTACAGACAGAAAGCTCAAAATATGAAACAACTTCAGCCAACAGTTCTCTTACCTGCTCACCAGGCCTTGCCAAGTCTCACCAGTAGCACCTTGGGGTCCGGGGAGACCCTACACAAAAACAAAAGGAGGGGAAAGTTAGGATTAAAAAGCAAAGTAAAAGCAAAGTAATAAGGCAGTGCCGAGAAGATGTCGAACACCTACCTGGAATCCAGGAGGACCAGCGGGTCCCTGCTCACCCTTCTCTCCAGCAGGTCCCAGAACAACAAAAAGCAAACAGACTGATGAGAAAAAGTTTCACTCACACAACTGCATGTGTTTGTTTCAGAAAATGAGGCAGATGAGATACATACAGCAGGGCCAGAAGGTCCAGGAGCACCAACATCACCATCTTTGCCGGGAGCACCCTGTCAACAAAAAGATCAAAAAAACCATTTGCATCACACTTTTTCCACTTTTGAGTTGAAATGAAACACTACACTGTAAATGTTTGATCCATGATTCTTTATTACTACATTTAAATACTTACAACTGCACCAGTGGCACCAGCAGGTCCTCTCTCTCCGGGTTTGCCAGACTCACCCTGTGAAAAAAGGAAAAAGTCCATGCTTACATCCACGCTGCACTCTGAATCACAAGGTTTCATCAATTCATACTGATTATGTATCAGTATCTAGCTTATTCAACGCTAATGTAATGTGTATTTTTATATGCACTCTGAAATACTGTATGACCTTTGGAGCTAACTTAACACTTAAGAAGTCACTTAGACAAGATCATCTGATATGCTTCATCAGACTCCACAAAATTAGAAAAACACAGCTAGTATTTGCCCAAAAATATGTTGTATGTGGTGCATGTATATAATTATAATTATATAGTTTCTTTCATTTTATAACATCTGGGTATGAGTTCAGTTCTTAAGAGGAAGTGTGAGATGTAGAGGAAACAGCAAAAATGGCAAGCAGCAGCAAGATTGTTGAGACAGCATGTTTGGAGTAGTACTGAAACCAATTTCATGAAATTCCTTCATTTTCTAGATTGCAGGAAACACATTAATGGAGGAATACTCAAGCGAATGTCTGCAAAAATGGCAGAGTCTGGGTATACAGACAGTATAGAGCATATGAATAACTTAGACTAGTAAACAACAAACTACAGACAAAACAAGACAAGTTATCGCTGTCAAATTACATGTAAGTATTTCAATGCCCTTGAAAACAACAGGAGATTTATGGTTTATGGGTACAACTTTTTCTAATAACACATTACAGCACATTACATTGCATGTAAATGTGCCAAATCAAAATGATTATCATCGCCTAATTATTCCCAATGATTGGATTATTGTGTTCTTGTATATTTACTGATTACTGGACGGTAGTGAGAATCCTTTACAGACACCATTTGTGTCTTTTTGCACCTTCAAAACAAAACAAGTTTAACTTACTCCAGGTCCCTTGGGTCCGGGGAATCCATAACTCCAGGCTGTCCTCTGGCTCCAGAGGAGCCAGCAGGTCGGGGCGTCCATCTTGTCCAGGGGCACCCTAAAGGTCATCATAAAGAGTGATCAGCATCACAAGAGTACATGAGAATACCGAATCTCCAGTGAAGTTTGAATGCATTGTTTACAGCTCCAGTTCTTTCGTTGAGTCTGAACTTACAGCAGGTCCAGCTTTGCCATCAGCGCCAGGGCTTCCAGGGCTACCAGTCACACCCTGTGGAGTGACAATGCAACAATGCAAATTCAGCTTAAATGGTTTAGGAGAGGCACAGACAGAGATCACACTGTATAGTAAGGCGCCTGAAGAGACCTTTGGCAGAACTAACCTTGGATCCAGGAGCGCCAGGAGCACCAGGGCTTCCAGCCTCACCTGTGGCTCCCTGAGCTCCGAGTGGGCCGGGGGCACCACGCTCACCAGGGGCTCCCTATCAGAAAAAAGAGACAAAGGGTCAGCAAAATAAAAGACGAAGAAGCTCACAAGTTTTTTTTTCTTGTCTCCATCTAACAATCTGCCTTGTTTTCAACCTCCTTTTCCCCTTTTTTAGCATCCAACAGAACGTCCTAACAGAATGTGTCACAATAATATCTGCTTTATTTGTTTCAGGTGAAGGTGTCTTGAGAGCATGTGAGTATTGCAAGACGAACAGGTACTGTGCAACAAACTTTGATTTCTATTTACTTTTCTGTGTCTCGCATTGACATGGGGGGCAAGTACAGGATCTACAAATCTCTTTGAGGCATTGGGACAGTGTTTGAGTGAGTGTGTAAAGAAATGTAACACCTGTAATGAGGCCTAATAATTTAGCCTATCTTTAAATGAATAAATTAGGTATATTGCCTATAAGTTGAGGATGATTTGCAATGAATCAGCCTCTGAGTAGCTGCAACTGAGAGAAATACCAGCTTCAAAATGATTGAACAAAAATAACTTAAATAATTTTCTAAAAACAAGCAGGACAAAAGCCTGTCAGTTTTTTCTCTAATAGAAGCAACACTTTCACTTATAAAAAGGCCTAAAGCTTGAAGCCTTAATCATACGGTGACAAGTTATGTCATCATGTTGTCAGCTAAAATGGCTGGTACAAAAAAATGTGGCTGGCAGATTTTTAAATCCAAATGACAAAAGCATGAGCACTCACGATGAAGTCTTTGATTTTTATTTAAGTTCATGCAAAACAGACAATATGGATGTGTTTCAGCTTGAGGCTTTCATCAGCTTGAAGGCCTCAGGCTGAAATATTTAAATAAACATTTTTTTAAGTCTTGGTTAAAAACAGTATATTTGGAAAAACATTGAAATAAGTTTATTCATCAAAA